>PVKS010010787.1:0-34460 GCA_004027875.1 Aplodontia rufa
CAGCCCTTTAAAAAAAAAAAAAAAGAGGGACAGTAAGGGGGGGGGAATATCAATTTTATTTAGTTTTTCATGTGGCTTTTGTTGCTCCAAGACTTGGTTGTGTATGTGGTGCTAGGGTTTGAACTTGGGTGCTTGTGCATGCTAGGCAAGTGCCGTAACTGCTAAGCCATTGCTCTAGTCCCACTCCCAAACATTTTTTATGAAGCAACCAAAACTCTGATACCAAAACCCAACAAAGGTACATCAAAAAAAGAAAACTATAGACCAATATCCTGATGAACATTAAAACAAAAATCCTTAATAAGATTCTAGCAAACCATATTCAAAAAAAATTTAAGAAGATAATTCACCATGATCAAGGGCTTCATTCCAGGTATGCAGGGCTGGTTCAACATAATGCAAATCAATAAATGTGATCCATCACTGAAACAGAATTAAGGACAAAAACCATATGATCATCTCAATTGATGTAGAAAAGGCCAATACTATTCAATACTATTCAGCACCCATTTATGCTAAAAACTCTAGGGAAGTTAGGGATCGAAGGCCATATATGCCAAACACTCAGCTACTATAATATTAAATGGAGAAAACCTGAAAGCATTTCCACTAAGGAATAAGACAAGGCTTTCCGTTCTCACCACTATTGTTCAGTATAGTTCTCTAGACCCTACCTGGAGCAATCAGGCAAGAGAAGGAAATCAAAGGGATAAGAATAGGAAAAGAGGAAGTCAAACTCCCTTTTTGCTGACAGCATAATCCTATATCTGGAAGTTCAAAAAACTCCACCAGAAAACTGCTTGAACTTATAAACAGATTTAGCAAAGTGGCAGGCTACAAGATCAATACCCATAAATCAATAGCTTTCCTATACACTAACAATAATAGGGCAGAAGAAGAAATCAGGAAATTGGTCCCATTCACAATATCCTCAAAAAGAATAAAATACCTGGGAATTAATCTAACAAGGGAAGTAAAAGACCTCTATAATGAAAATTATCAGATGTTGAAGAAAGAAATCTAAGAAGACCTGAGAAGATGAAAAGATGTCCAATGCTCTTGGTTAGGCAGAATTAATATTATTAAAATGGCCATTCTGCCAAAAGCACTATATGGATTCAATGCAGTCCTCATCAAGATACCAATGTCATTCTTTACAGATATAGAAAAAGCAAACTTCAAATACATTTGGAACAACAAGAAACCCAGAATAGCCAAAACATTACTAAGCAAAAATAGACAAAACAGGTGGATTCACAATGCCAGATCTAAAAGTAGTAACAACAACAGCATGGTACTGATATCAAAATAGGAATGAAGACCAATGAATAGAAGACTCTGAGAGAAACCCACAAATCTTTGAACATCTGATCTTCGACAAAGGGGATCAAAATATAACATGGAGAGGGGCTGGAGCAGTAGCTTAGTTGTTATGGCACTTGCCTTGCATGCACGAGTACGTGAGTTCAAACTCCAGCACCGCGTACACAGCAAAGTCTTGGAGCAATGAAGGCCACATGAAAAACTAAATAAAATTGTTTAAAAATATATATAACATAGTGATTGGGGATTTAGCTCAGTGACAAAGCGCTTGCCTGGCATTCGCAAGGCCCTGAGTTTGGTCCTCAGCCCTGAGAAAGAAAAAAAAAAATATATATATATATAACATGGAGGAGAGACACCCTGCTCAACAAATAGTGTTGGACAAACTGGATAACTTCTACAGGAAGTTGAAATTAGATCCTTATCTTTCACCTTGCACTAAAATCAAATCAAAATGGATCAAGGAACTAAGAATCTAACCAGCTACGAAGAAAAGTTAGAAGAAAAATTAGTACCAACATTCTAGCATTTGGAAGTAGGCAATGACTTTCTCATCAAGACCGCTAAACCAAAAGAATTAAAGTAAAAAAATCAATGAGTGGGGTGCCATTAAACTAAAAAGCTTCTGCACAGCTAAGGAATTCGGTCAAAATTTTCAAGAAACAACCTACGGAATGAGAGATAATTATGGCCTGTGATTCCTCCAACATGGGACTAATATTCAAAATTTACATACTACTCAAAAAACTTAATACCAAAACCACAAACAATCCAATCAATAAATGGGCCAAAGAGCTAAATAGAAACTTCTCAAAAGAGAAAATTGAACAATGAATACATGAAGAAGTGTTCTAAATCACTAGTAATCAGAGAAATGCCAATCAAAACTACTTTAAGATTTCATCTCACTCCACTCAGATTGGCAAAGATGAAGAATATAAACAACAACAGATGCTGGAGGGGTTGTGGGGAGATAGGAACACTAGCACACTGTTGGTGGAACTGCAGACTGGTATAGTTGCTCTGGAAAGCCGTATGGAGAATCCTCCAAAAATTAGGGATGGATCCACCAATTGATCCAGCAATCCCTCTTCTGGGTATTTTCCAGAGGAATTAAAATCAGCACATTACAGCAACACAGCAAAATGTATGTTCATAGCAGCTCTATTTACAGTAGCTAAATTATGGAACCAACCCAGATGCCTCTCATTGGATGAATGGATCCAAAAACTGTGACCCCCCCACACACAATAGAATTCTACTCAGCAATTAGAAACAATGATATTGTGGCCTTTGAAGATAAATGTATGGCTATGGGAGAAATCATGCTGAGCAAAATTAGCCAAAGAAAGTCAAAGTTCAGATATTTACACTAAACCCAATCTTGGGTGAAAGGTGGTCAGGACCACATATTGGACCCAGCAGGGGCATGGCAACACATAATCTAGGACAATCATAAATATGTTGGGGGAAGAAAGGAGGAGGGACAGGGTGGAAGGGGAGAGGGATGGTAAATAGGGTGAGATCTAGGGAGACAATCAACAATGTATCATACTCTTTACCCCCCTAAGAGTAGAATTAGAAAAAATAAATAAAAATATTTTAAAATGGATGCACTACATGAAAGCTGTTATTTACTGCATAGATTGGGGGTGTTTCAGTTAGTCAGAAGGGAAGTGGTTATCGTTATCATTTCAGTATGTAGTACTTAGTGATGCTTTTAGTAAAAAGTAGGATGAGACATAGAGTTCTCAGAGATCTGAGATCTTGCCAGGAAATCAGAGAGAGATTAATATCATTAACAAAACATGTGCTGATTGTCAGCTGCTTAATAGAGAACCCAAGACCCTACACATTATCCACAGAAAATAGTATTCAACACACCTGTAAAGCCTTCTTCCAATTTAAACTGATAGACAGTTCAACCAAAGGTAGCTTACACTAAACACAAGAAAAATGAACAGCCCACAAAGGCCCTTTTTCATGCCATAAATGTGGAGGGGTCCCAGAAGCCTGCTGAAGCCTCTCTGTGATGTCACAGGAAATTCCTATGAGGCGTAATATTCTGGGCCTGCCATCCTAGTGCCCTAGAGTTATTTACATGTGAAGGCCATAAGGATGTTGTGACTGAACGATAGGAGTTTTGATAGCCTGAGAACATTCAGCTTACGTCACGCTAACATATCATTTCCTCCCATACTACAGGATGCCAACTCTACCCTTCTGTTCTTTGTACGTCCAGTTCCCTGGAGTGCCCTTTTCCATCTTTTTTCCTTCCATCTAATATTTATCAGATTTCATCATTAATATATGGGTTTGTCCTTTCAGCAGTTGATGATGTTCAGGGATGTGGCTGTGGATTTCTCTCAGGAGGGGTGGCAGTGCCTAGACCAAGAAGAGCAGGATTTGTACAGACATGTGATGTTGGAGAGCGACAGACACTTCATCTCACTGGGTAACATTCAGAGTTTGAACTGAAATTCCTGCTATTGCTGTCTATTTTTGGTTTGTCTTTAAATATGTAGAAGCATTTCTGACCTGTCCTTACAGGCAGATGGTTTGTGTTTTATCATACTAGCAGTCCTCATCATCCTTGGTGACCCATCTTCCCCATCTTGTCATTGTCTAGTGTCCTCATTAACCAAGGTTCCAGATGGAAATTTTATTCATGTGGTCATTTTTTTAATATTTTGTCTTCTGTGCAGGACTATGCTTTTATCATCCAGATGTGTTCTTATGAGAAAAGGCCAAGAGCCCTGGATGGTTTTGAAGGATGAAGTAAGAGGACCTTGCCCAGGTGAGTGTGGGCTGAACAGGCATCTGGCAGCCATCATTGTAGATAATAACTCAGTTGCTTAATGAGGCAGCAGCACCCTTGACATATCAGTCCTGAATATCACTTCACTGATTAAAAGCCTTTGATATAGGTCTGACACCTACAAAACAAAGCTTTTTACAAAAGAACTTTCTTTTCACTCCAGATATCACTCTATTTCTATGCTCTCATTGTTCCCATGTGTTACAAAAAGGTAAATGTCCTTCTTTTTCTCCAATGGTAATTATTTTATGGATATTTGGATTGTGTTCCTTCCTCTTTCTCTTTTTCATTATGATGATGATTGCTTACTGATGGTTCAGCACTTATTCTGTGCCAGGTGCTTAATAGAAATAGTGTATTACTCCCAATCCTCTCAGCAAACCTCTGAGAAGAGACATTTTATCACTATTTATCATATAGGAAAATAAATAAAACTTCTGTCAAGATCACTACTTTTCCATCACCAAAAGATGATATCGGGGGTTAGGGATTTAGCTCAGTGGCAGAGCGCTTGCCTAGCAGGCGCAAGGCCCCAAGTTCGGTCCTCAGCCCTGAAAAAAAAATGATATCAGTAGGGGATGGAGAAGTGGCTCAGCGGTTATGGCGCTTGCCTGGCATGTGAGGTTGTGGGTTCGAACTCAAGCACGACATACATGACAAACTGTGAGAGCAAAGAAAGTCATAAAACTAAATAAAATTGATTCTCTCTTTCCTCTATCTCTCTCACTGTCCCTCTCTCTTAAAAAAAATTATATCAGTGTAAACTGAAGTAGTCTGAAATTGGTCTGTCATTTTTCTGCTGTGATTCATTCCTGCTCATACCTTGTTACCAAACTTCCTTTCAGCTCTTTCAGTCACTGCTCAACACCTTGCTCAGTTCCTAAGAAATTCTGTTCTCCCAAGAAAAATTTATAGCACAGCCATATGACATTTTCATTGAATCCTAAGTACATATGAAAAGCGAGTCACAGAAGAGTCAGACTTCTACTCTATTCCTAGCTCATGCCAGATTCATGCTGCTTTGACAAATTTCTCAGATTTTCCTATCTGAACTATCACCCATAATTATCTCCAACAGTAAATATAACATACCCTGTATTATGGCGATCTTGGTGCAGTGGTGACCAGACTACATTGCTTTCCATATATTAGAGTGATGCTCTGTTATTTCCCCACATTCCTGTTTTTTAGCTTAGAATTATATAAAATATCATCCTTACACATTACTTGCGGACTTATAGCTATTTTCTTAAATATTTTCCTTGGCCTTGGACAGAATGGGGAAAGAACATCTGGGAAAAGCTTTGAAAACATAGAATAGCCAATGCTTTTATGGAATGGATGAGCAATATTGTAACATCAAGAATAAATAAATAAAGCACTTTGGTTGTGATTACATGACAAAGAAATGACTTGGCTGCACATATGGAAGAAATGAGCAAGTTAAATATTTACATGTAGAATGGCAAATTGGAAGAATGAGTAGGTGTGATCATATTCCTTCACATTTGCCTTTGATTACTCTAGCCTGGATATGTTTTTTGTCTCCTGTTTATACTGAAAGGCTTACTGAAGCACAATGTATACTCTTACCCTTTTTTGTTGCCATAAAAATGGAAGAGATTAAACAATGAGATAGGTAATATGATTAGATTATCCCATTTGTGCTGCTTGGTTCCTAGTTTTTGTAACAGTATCCTGTACTCCATCCTATATACCATTCACACCCCACCTTTTCTTGGTCTTTAATATATTTATTCTATAATTATTTTTAATGACTAACATGTGCTAAGGATTGATTATATCCTACTAACTAAAACACAATCTTAAGTCTAATTTGTTATTTTGTTATAGAGGTGGTATCCAGACAGTGTTTTTTTTTTTAATCAAACTCCTCAGATGAAGATGATCAAAACAAAACTTTCTCTCACCACCTAACTGAATTTTTATTAGCACTTTAAATTTTTGACTTATTTCTTGACCTTTTTTCATACTGCGCAGAATTTGGGAACTTTAAAAAACATTTCCTTCGAGTTCTCAAAATGGCATTCATCCCACTGTCACTGACTCCCAGAAGCTCCTGATTTTCACCTCACCCTACAGGATTGCACCTGGATTCCCACGGAGGACATAGAACCCAGTGTGGGTGAACATTATTCCCCACTAACTCTTTAACTCCAAAGGAATAACTCGGTCCATTAACGAATATAAACGAGATCTTAGTGGAGCTCGCGGCACTCTGCCTGGCACCGGGGGAAGGGGAGCTATTCTGGAGGGCTGAAACGGAGCAAGGGAGCAAGTTTCCTAACCATGTACCCTAACCCGGCTGGCTGTGAACTCCCTGATCTGACTGCTCGTAATTTACCTAATCTTGCATAAAGCGCTGGGAATTAATTGCTCACATTATCTAACTTGTAGCCGCCATTGTGACACGTCCCTGAGGGCGGGTCGCCCTGCAGCGATACAGGGCCTCAGTCCCCAAGATCAGAAACAGAAGTTTCCGCCCCCCCCACCAACTGGCCATCTGCCCTGGGGGCTGTAGCAAACTGCGATTCACCTCTCCAGCTCCCAAACCTCTCGGTTGGCGATCTTCTGCCCTTTGGTCCATACCCCTTCCCACCCAGATAGGAGGAGCCTGTGAACAGATCTTGCTCCAGCAGGGAACATCCCTCTATAGGGGATCCTCTTCTTTAGCCTCTCCTTGAAATCTGCCTCAGGTACTTTTGAATATATGGGGCAGCACGGGCTTCACTTTAGCATATGAGCTCCTTGCATAGCCAAGGCTGCATAGGCCTGGACCTCTCTAGCAGGGCGCCTTCTAGTGCTTGCAACGGAGAATCACATAAGCACTGGCACGATCTGGTCCATCATCTGAGGGTTTCAGTCAACCCCACAGAGCAGCTCTTGGGACTCCAGAAGATCACAAGAAACGCAGAGTGAGTCACCAGTGATCCTGAGGAAGCGAGTCTCAGGCTAGCCACTCTCCTTGGATCAGTCAGAGACCCACACATCTACAATAGGATCAACTCGATTGTCTACAACTTCTGAGCCCCAGGTCCAAGAAATATTTAGAGTGTGGATTGGCAGAAAGCAACCATCTCAGGATTACAGCCCAGGGAGAGCTGAATTCCCCCACTCCCCACGTGGTGCTGGGGATTGAATCCAGGACCTTACACATGCTAGGCAAGCTCTTTATCACTGAGTCACATCCCCAGCCCTACTTAATATATTTCTATTGGACATTTTATTTCCTTTGGACAGTAACACAGTATATATTTAATTATCTTGTTATCTTTCAGCCCTACAGTCCAGGTGTCATACTCAAAAGTTACTACCAAAAAATGGCACTTTTGAAACATAATTGTCCCAGTGGGAGAAGTTGCAAATTTATAAAACCAAAGCCTTAAAGGTTTATATTTTAAAGGTGATTGGGAAGACAATAGTCAGTTTCAAACACAAAAAGAAAATTGGGAAGAGTATTTCCTGCAGGTGATATTGACCTATGAGAAAGGCCAGCTATGAATAAGCATGTAGATTTTCCTCCATACCAGAGACTCAATACAGGAGAGAGAATGAATGAACTTAAAGAATGTGAAAAAACCCTTCATTTCTGCCTCACACCATACTCATCAGTTAATTCACACTGGTGAGAAATTCTGGGAAGACATTTCTTCCTGTTTCAGAATTTCAGACAGTTCACACTGGTAAGAAAACATATAAATGTAGGAATGTGGCCAGGCTTTACGTTTGTATTCAAGTCTTCTGGTCATAAAAGAATTCATACTGGTGAGAAATCGTATAAATGTAAGGAATGTGGGAAGGCCTTGAGTTGTGGCTCAGGCTTTTAGTCAGCCATCATATCTATTTAACATCATAGAATTCACACTGGTGAAAAATCTTATGAATGTAAAGAGTGTGGGAAAACTTTTACTCATGGCTCACACCTAACTCAACATCGGAAAATTCCTACTGGCGAGAAATCACATAAATATAAAGATAGTGGAAAAGCCTTTACTCATGGTGCAAATCTTGCCCAACACCAGTATGTTTATGTTGGTAGGAAACCCTGTGAATGTGAGAAATATGAGAAAGCCTGCATCTGGAGCTCACACCTTGCTCAACATTAGCAAATTCATACTGATAGGTAGGAAACCTTATGAATGTAAGCAATGTAGGAAGACTTTTATTTGGGCTTCATATCTTGCTTAACATGAGAAAATTCATGAGAGGAAACTCTTTTAATGCAAGGAATATGGAAAGACCTTTCTTCATGGCTCAGAGTTTAATTGATCAAAACCCACATATTGGTAAAAGAAACTGAGTGCAAGGAATGTGGAAAGATCTTTTTTTGTGGTTCAGAACTTAATCATCAGAAAATCTGTACTGGAAAGAAACCACATGAATGTGAAAAAGGCGAGCTGGAGCGGTAGCTCAGCGATCATGGTGCTTGCCTGGTATGCACAAGTATGTGGATTTGAACCCCAGCACCATGTACACAATGAAGTGTCAGAGCAATGAAAGCCACATGAAAAACTAAAGTTGATTTTCTCTCTCTCTCTCTCTCACTATCCCTCTTTCTTATAAAGAGAGAGAGAAAATGTGGAAAAGCCTTTCTCTGTGGTTCACAACTTTCTAAACATCAGAGAATATATACTGATGATATATTATTTATCAGTATGAATATAAAGAATGTGGGAAATCCATTATCTGGGGCTCACAGGTCACACAACATGGGAAAATTCATATTGATGCAGAATCTTACGAATGTTAAGAAACATGGCCAGCTCTTCATCAACATTCATATTTTATCAAGCAGAAAATTCACAATGGTGAGAATCACTGGACAGAATATGGGAACACATTTAGTCATGACTCAAACTTTGCTCAATACTAGAATATTTACATGTTTTTTAAAGAGAGAGAGGGAGAATCTTATTTATTTTTTCATCTGGTTTTTGCTTCCCTGACACTCAGTTGTGTATGTGGTGCTAGGGTTTGAATCCAGATCCTTGTGCATGCCAGGCAAGCACTGTAACCGCTGAGCTCCTGCTCTAGCCCTACTATTTACATTTTTGAGAAGTTCTTTGAATATGAAGATTTAGAGACAGGATTTCCCCCAAGCTCTCACTTTATTTTACCATAGTGAAACCTTAAGACATAGGAAAGGCTTTTATTCAGACTCATTAATTTGGTCGGATAGTTCCTTCTATTTTTGGTACTGGGGATCGAACTGAGGGGGATTTAACCACTGAACCACATCCCCAACCCTTCTGATTTTGAGACAGGATCTCACTAAATTTCTTAGGGCCTCACTAAATTGCTGAGGCTGGCCTCAAACTTGAGATTCTTCTGCTTCCCGAGCCACTGGGATTATAGGCATGCCACACCTAGCTGTTAGTTCCTTCTTTAGAGAAACACCAGAAGTATAATATTGACTTTTTGACATGGCACACAGTATACCATCATCAGAGAATGTATCATGCATTCCAGGTTAATTTAAGAAAGAATTTTCTGATTATCATCAATTATGGTTAAATGCTATGAATGACATTGTGTGGATTCCTTTTCTCTCTCTCTCTTTTTTTTTTTTTTTTTTTTTTTTTTGGTACTGGGGATTGAACCCAGGGCATTTTACCATTGAGCTACATCTGCAGCCCTTTTTATTTGTTTTACCATTGAGCTACATCTGCAGCCCTTTTTATTTTTTATTTTGAGACAGGATTTCACTAAGTTGCTGAGACTGGCTTCAAACTTGCCTCCTGCCTCAGTCTCCTGAATTACTGGGACTGAAGTGCTTTTAAAGCATTCTCAGAACACTCTTATCAGAGGTGTGTTGCTTAAAGAATTTATATTTAATTCATGTAGGAAACCTTCCATCACTCCCAGAATCTTATTGCACTTCCACAAATCTCATACCAGGGGCTAAGTTTATGTAATCAATTTGGAAAGCCTTAAACTATGCCATTCAACATATTTTGCATATTTTGGTTTCAACACATCCTGTCTTTGTATTTGTTGGAAAGTAACTTCAGTTGATCTGTTGGCTTACTCATTAGATTAAAAGAGTTGGATGATTCTGAGACTTAAATGACTTAATTACCACCATTAGTGTAGTTTTGTCATTTCTTTTTTTTTTTTTCATTTTATTTTTCAGGGCTAAGGATCGAACTCAGGACTTTGCGCCTGCTAGGCAAGCACTCTGCCATTGAGCTAAATCCCCAACCCCAGTTTTGTCATTTCTAAAATCGTAATGATTGTAGACAAGTATGCTATCTCTATATCTTATCATAGCACATTGTTAATTCTAAAGGGAAACCAATAAATTATAATGAAGGTTAGAAAGTCTTCATCATTGTTAATTTCATATGCTGCTTCAAAAGAGCCGTACTGTAAAGTCTTACTTGTTTTAGTGAATGTGGTGGTGTTGAGTGTTCAGCAATTTTTTAAAAAAGCATTTGGGTGCTGGGGCAGTAGCTCAGTGGTTACAGCGCTTGCCTAGCATGTGTGAGTATGAAAGTTCAAACCCCTGCACCATGTACACAACAAATTCTTAGAGCAATGAAAGCCAGAAAGCCACACGAAAAACTGAATAAAATTGATTCTCTCTTTCTCTCTCTCTGTCCCTCTCTCTTTAAAAAAAAAAAAAAAAGCATTTGGAAGCCAGATCAGGAGACTAAGGCAGGACCATCACAAGTTCAAGGCCAGCCTCAGCAAATTAAAAAGGCCCTAAGCACTCTAGTGAAATCATGTATCAGGATGAAAAATAAAAAAAGGGCTGGGGAATGTGGCTCATTGGAGAGTCCCTCTGGCTTCAATCTCCAGTATCAAAGTGTGGGAGGACCATTTGGAAGCAATTTGTCCCAATAGTTTCTAAAGCCAAATGTCATATAATTTTTTCATCATAGCAAATGGAATTAGCAAATGGATAGCTAAATGAATTCTGAACTCTTAGAAATTCAGTACTACCTATATAAACAATTCTGGGATGAAAGAACAAATAAAAAGTGAAATTACTGATTTTTTTCAATGTACCTCGGCCACCCAATCAACTGAAATTATAGGTGTTTGTCACCATGCCTGGCTA
This sequence comes from Aplodontia rufa, assembly GCA_004027875.1. Taxonomy (NCBI): domain Eukaryota; kingdom Metazoa; phylum Chordata; class Mammalia; order Rodentia; family Aplodontiidae; genus Aplodontia; species Aplodontia rufa. The sequence continues at coordinate 11,226 of PVKS010010787.1, forward strand.
GATTTTTAAAAAATTTTTATTAAGGAGTTGAGTTATTGTGCAATTATAAATGCATATAAAGTAACTAGCTAGATATTTTGAAGTGATATGTACATTGTGAAAAATACTATTTAGAGGCCATTTAATGAATCCTCCTCATTACTTGTTCTGGTCATCCATTTACAAACAAATATAATTCATTCTTTTTTCCTTAGGCCCAGATTCCCTTCTCAAGTTTAGGGTAATTGTGCATAACTAGGGTTTAATCTTTTAGTGACTTCCTGGATAACCCTGAATGCATCATTTGCATGATTCTCCATTACTCCACTATGTATTTTGAACGTTGATAATGTCTTTTCTACTGCACCTCATAGATGACAAAACCAACCTCATTTTACCCTAACCACCTTTCCTTACAGGAGCCACGGTACTGGAACCATTTTGGAAAAGAACTGAATAACCTTTAGTGGAAAGAAAGGCAAAACTAGACTCATCCTGGCAGCATAAATAAGACTAAATTCCTGACAAATCAAGAGATCTAAAAATAAAAACAAAAATATAAAAAGAAACTGTATAAGTATGAGAAGAAAACATAGATAACATCTTTCATAACCTTGGAATGGAGACACCAATAACTATATGACTTGAGATAAGAATGGTGGCACATGCCTGTAATCCCAGCAACTGGGAAAGCTGAGGCAAAAAGATTGCAAGTTCAAGGCCATCCTGGGCAACTTAGAGAGATCCTATCTCAAATTTTCAAAACAAAAGAAGAAAGGAGGAAGATTAGAAAGGAAGAGGGACGAAAGAAGGAAGAGGGCTGGGGATGGAGTTCAGTGATGGAGCATTTGCCTAGCAAGGGCAAGGCGCTGAGTTCAATTTCCAGTGCCACAAAAACAAAAATAACTATGACTCAAAAATCCTGCAGAAATGAGGAAGTCTAATTTCTGTAGGTCAAACAACATAAAACGGTAAAATGACACAGAAATAGGCAAAAGGCATAAATAGACTTTTCACAGGACAAGATAAGTTGCCAGGTGTGATGGTGCATGCCTGTAATCCCAACAATTCAGGAAGTTGACACAGGTTGGCTGCAAGTTCAAGGTCAACCTTGACCAATTTAGCAGAGACTTTCAACAAATTAGTGAGACCCTGTCTCAAAATCAGAAACAGGATTGGGGATGTAGCTTAATGGTTAAGTGGCCCTGGGTTCAATCCCTTGTACCAAAAGAGAAAAGAAGATAAATTAACTGTAAAACCTTTAAAAAGGAAACCTTGTAAGGAAAATCCAAATTAAACAACAGAAATAGCACTTCATACCAAATCAATGAGCAAAGACCCAAAAATGTATTAAGCTACTTCACTGGCAAAATTAAAGAAACACTGCTGGTAGAAAGCTAAATAGTACAAATCATATAATAGGGGATTAAACAACTTCCTTGAGTAATCTCATGCATATATCACATAACCCAGCAACTTTGCTTCTACCCTCAATATACATTGATAAAATTCTGCTTTATACAAAGAAAATTACTTATAAATGAAAAAGACTGGAAATAACTCAGATGTCCAATAATGGAAGGTTAGCTGAATTAACCATCAAATATATGTAGAGATAGTCGTGCAACTGTTTATGGGGAAGCAGGTCAGATTATGTTAATTTAAAAGTAGGTGCAGTGGGGTTGGAGCAGTGGGTGAGCAATTGCAGAGCCTGCCTGGCACGCTGGGTTTGGGCCCCAGCACCACATACACAGTGAAGTGTTCAAGCAACAAAAGCCACATGAAGGACTAAATAAAATTGATTATCTCTCTCTCTCTCTCACTGTCCCTCTCTCTTAAAAAATAAAAATAAAAAATAGGTGCAAATTAATACATATATGATGCTAATATTTGTGAAAGGAAGGCAGAAATACTAATACATGCCTCTAGCTTCAAAACTTGAAGGATAAGTCAAGACCTAATGAGAATGAAAAAACGGCTGGGTGTGGTTATGAATGCCTGTAGTCCCAGCAACTTGGGAGGCTGACACAGAAGGATTGCAAATTCAAAGCCAACCTCAGCAACTTCGTGAGGCCCTAAGCATCTTAGTGAGACCCTGTCTCAAAATAAAACATAAAAAGTGCAGGGGATGTGGCACAGTGGTTAAGTGACCCCTGGATTCAGTCTCCACTACCAAAAAAGAATGAAAAAACATTAAGTACAAATGCACAAGGATGGAAAGCAGTCATCTTTGGTTATACCTTGTTTTATATTTTTACTTCATCCATGTAGCTATTTTGCATATTGGCATTTAACAATTAATGCAAAAAGTGGAGAACAGCAATCCTAATCATCAGTCAGTGAATTTAATTTTGACATCAGTTGATGGCAAAACAAGATTAATTTCAAAATGATGTTAAATATTTTACTATTAGTATTTGGTGAGCTTTACTCTGGCTACAAAAATTATAAAGAATAGTCCTTTACTAGTCTTTTAGTGGTAATATTGCTATTACTTCAGGTGGATAGAAAATGAAATACATAACATACTTTCATGAGCATTTCATTCTTGCAAAAGAAAATAACATATACATTGATGGAGTAAAATGCCACGAGGTCTTTCATTTGAATTTAAGGTCTATTTCCTCTGTTCAGAAGCTTTGGTGATCTAGGAGCAATGAGCACCCCAAATATACCAACTGTGCTCCCTAAATTCCCTCCATGTGTCTGTAGAATTATACACACATTTCCAATCCTTGACCTGTCTTTCATACACCACAAGGCCCTTGACAAGTTGGTCAATGTGTGTATAATTCTACAGACACATTTTACCTAAAAAGTAAGAAAGTTAAGATGGACTGCAGGATCATGTCAACTTGAAGGAAGTGACCAAAAATAAGATAACTTGATTACCATGATATTCTTGGGAAAAAACTAATATTTTTACACAGATTAAATTCAAAATGAAGGAAGTACTATGACAAACCTTTATGGAGCTTGGCTAGGGTTTCAGGTCATTCTGAAAAGTCTGATGTAGGGAAGAATGTGAGTATGCTTTTCCTATACAGTCTATAATCAAATACTTGGTGAAGGTATAATTATAAACAATCAGCTAATATTTTCTGAAAGAATGTCAATCTTGGAAAATCATATTTAGCAACCTTTAATAAAGAATGGAATTGGAAACAGTCTATAGTAAATGAGTGACAGGAAATTCCAAAAGGGAATGATCTGGCTAATAATATCTGAAATTGCTGGTCATATTAGAAATTGGAAAAATTATGTACTAGTGTGAAGCAAAGTATTATTTTCCAACACACTGAACCATAAACTAATATACACATTGGTCAGCTTTTAGGACATAAAATGAATAGGCAAAACTTTAAGTAATATAGTAAAGATACCCAGTTAAAAGAATATGGAAAATTCTCCAGGACCAATAACCAAGTCTTTCAATAAGTAAATGGCATGGTGGCAAAGGGGAAAGAAAGCAGAACTACTGTACTTCAAAAGAGATTTTAGGGGCTGAAGTGGTGGCTCCATGGTTATGGTGCTTGCCTGGCATATGGAGAACTATGGGTTTGAACCCCAGCACCAGGTACACAAAGTATCAGAGCAACGAAAATCAGATGAAAAACTAAATAAAATTGATTCTTTCTGTCCCTCTCTCTCTTAAAAAAAAAAAAAAAAGACTTTAGGAAACATCAGCCAAGCGCATCCAGGAGGATAAATAACTGAGGGGATATTTTGAAGAAAACATGAAAATTTGAACATTGGATCTGAGATACTACGTATTTACATTTATATGTGATAAACTGCAGTTATAGTTCCTTTTGGGGGGAGGGGCCACTGAGAATTGAACCCAGAAGGACTTCAGATATTATCAGCTTCATCATTCCCTTTTGGAATTTCCTGTCACTCTTTTTTTTTTTTTTTTTTGAGAGAAGGACAGTGAGAGAGAGAGACAGACAGACAGAATCAATTTTTATTGAGTTTTTCACATGAATTTCATTGTTCTGACACTTAGTAGCGTACGTGGGTGCTGGGGTTGGAACCCGTGTACTCGCGCATGCCGGGCAAGCGCCGTAACCACCGAGCCACCGCTCCAGCCCTCCTGTCACTCATTTACTATGGACTGTTTCCAATTCCATTCTTTATTAAAGATTGTACTAGCAGAATCACACCCAGTTCATGACAAGTAATTCCATGTGTCTGGTCACAGGGTGTACCGTGGGTAGCCTTGTAGTATTTCCTAAGGCCAAGTAGCAAGGAAGAAGCTGTCAAGTCAAAATTAAGCATGTGGAAAAGATTATTGTGTTTATTTGAAAACCTTATGGTCTTTCTTTTAGTTCCTTTGTTAAGGAAAGAATGAGCAATGAAAATTTTTAAATATACATTTATAGTAGCATTAAAAAAAAATTTGGTCAGGCCAAGCATAGTGGCAAATGCTTGTAATCCCAGGGGCTCTGGATGCTGAGGCGAGGAGGATCCCAAATTCAAAGCCAGACACAGCAACTTAGTGAAGCCCTAAGCAACTTAGCAAGACCCTGTCTCAAAATAAAAAAGGCTGAGGGGATGTGGCTCCGTGGTAAAGGTCCCTGGGTTCAATCCCTGGTACAAAAAAACCTCCGCAGGAACACACCTAGCAGCACCAGAGCCCCTCCTGCTCTCGGAACCAAAGTGACGCTGTCAATTTTCCCGGCGGACAGACGCGCCAATACCCGACTTCCATAAGTAGCCGTAACTCGGAACTAGGAGAAATGAAATCCTGAGACAGCGTTCTCCCGTCTCCTGTCTCCTGTCGGCACCCAGCCCGCACTCCGCTATTCCCAGCATTCTAAGTGCGCTTCCTCCGGCTCCAACCTTAACTTGATGGGCGGGTGTCAATGAGGTCTCTAGCTAACGTGGCCTCTGCACACCGGATCTTTCAAGTAGACGTACTTACGTGTACGTAACGGAGCGGCGACGCGGAGGCCTTCGGGAAACGTAGTCTAAGGCCGGAAACAAGCCGGACCTGTACGGGGGTAGGCCCCGCGGTGTGGGGTGAGGTCCAGAATGGCACCTTGGCCCTTCTGAGCGGTTTTCCTCGATTGGCACCCCGGACGTTCTAGACAATTTCACATAAAAGAGATTACGTCTTGCTATGATAGCGGCAAGGAAATGTAATCCGTGACTGCTAAAGTTGCAAGGGTAAGGACAGAAGTGAATGGAGGAGAGAGCCCGGAGCGCTACTCTCAGCAACACAGGTTTCCTGAGGAGAAACCTGCGGAGGGGGCGTCCAGTGAAGGCTGGGGGTCCCCTCACAGCTTCGGGCCGGCAGACATAAGGGGGTTGGGGAAAGGAGGGAGTTGGCAGGGAAGAGGCCTTGCTTATGACGGTAGAATGTTCAGGGTTTCTTTGCACGGTGAAATGTTATCTGGTGTTTAGAGGCAGGAGAGTCAGAATAACCATGAGATGATTCATATTAAGATGGAGGATATGTTTCAAAATGACGTTGCCTAGGCTAATTTCTACCTAACAGCAAAAGGCAGGGTCTGGATTTCTCTCAGAGCTGACTAGGATGCAGAGGCCACAGTAACAAGGTTGCTGTGCGTTTGGGACTGTGATGCCTGCCTCACAGCTGTGTGTGTGTGTGTGTGTGTGTCCATCCGTCCAGCCCAGTGTCCCCTGTGGAGAAAAGTGGGGGGATGCTGTGGGTATCCCTTGTGAATGTAATGCGGATCAGATTGAGAATGGGGGGAGCATAGTGGTCCCTCTGGGACTGTGTGTGAGGGCCTATGGGAAGGTATGACTAGCTTTGAGGATGTTATTGTTGCCTGGTGTTTGAGATGAGGCCAGATTCTCTGCTTCCGCTGGCAAATGGAGTCTAGGCTGACGCCAGATTCTGCTGCCAAAGTAGCCCATTTCTAGTGTTTGCAGTTATTTCCAGTTAAAACTGGGAATTTGGGCTGGCTGCAGGTTTCTGCAGCTGCACCCCCCTCCCCCACGCGTGCACAAGCACCCGCGCGTGCGCGCGCACACAGACACACACACACTCACTGTTGAGCAGTGCTTTGCAGCTCTTGGTGTGGGAATTCACCCCGGGAATTCCGCGCCAATTTTCTGGGTTCTTGTCTGTCTGCTGGCGAATTTGAAGAATAAAATCCCCGGACTACCACGGAAGGGGAGAGTAAAAGGAGTAGGATTTATTTAATGAAGGAAAGCAGAGACTCCACAAGGCCAAGGGGCACCTGGAAGCAGAACACCATTTAATGTCCTTAGACCAGGGGTTATGTGGATTTGGGTATGAACCTTGATTAATATTCACGTGAAGTAGGCATTGAGAAGAGCACCAGCATCATTGGTTAAACCCTATGTAAAACAGGCATTGAAACTAAGCACCAAAGTCATTGGTTAAAATCTATGCAAAACAGGTAACAACTCTTTCCTAGTTCCCATCTGTGTCCACTCCCACTTAGTTTTCCCTCCTCTGGGACAAAGGAGTTGGTCCCACTGGTGAGCCTCTTGGTCTTTTGCTTATGAAGGCCCTGAGCATACCTGTCAGTCACTCTACTGGCTAGCTTCTAGGTGTGATTGAATGGGGCCCATGGTCCTGACTACTTAGCCATTTTTACTCTCTCTCCTGAATTGTCCTATTATCTGTGATTAATCAGATTTAGACTCCCACCTAAGTGTCTTATAACTTGTTAAGAAAATGATATTTGTTTGCCTGGTTATGAATTTAGAGTAGATTTTTATGGAATTTTATAAATTAAGTGAATGACACAATTGAGAATTCACCTGTGGTAGTGGTGAATGTGGGAAAAGAGGTGTGCGAACATTGTATTGTGAGAGTGGGAAAAATTAAGTGCTATTGTTAAAATTCCAAGAATCAATTTCCTTACCTGGATGAGGGCAACAGTCATGTAAGGCTTTGGAAAACTGCTGTCCAGTAAAACAAAACTGGATCCCACTTTTTAGTATCTGTCCTGTTCAATACTGTACCTACTAGCCATATCTAGCTATTGAGAACCTGAAAATATGGCCAGTTTGACTGAGGAACAAAATTTTAAATTTCATTTAATTTTAATAAATCTAGATTTAAATAACTATATGTAGCTTGCAGTATTCCTATTAAGACAGTGCAACCTGGAGCAACAGTTTGCCTTAAAAGGTGTGAAGGGGGGGATGGAGCAGTGGCTCACCGGTTACAGAGTTTGCCTGGCATGCATGAGGATGTGGGTTCGAACCCCAGCACCACATATACAACCAAGTGTCAGAGCAATGAAAGCCACATGAAAAACTAAGTAAAATTGATTCTCTGTTTCTCTTTGTCACTGTCCCTCTCTCTTTAAAAAAGAAAAAGGATAAAAATTTAGTCTAGCAAATATTTGAAAAAATGAAATTTATATTGAAATGAAAGGAAATTCAAATTGAACCTTAAACTTTCAGTTTTTCAACCAAGGAATAATTTATATAAAGCCCATAAATATTGCATATTCGGGGCTGAAGTGGTGGCTCGGTGGTTACGGCACTTTCCTGGCATGGGTAAGTACACAGGTTCAAACCCCAGAACCCATGTACGTAACCAAGTGTCAGAGCAACGAAAGCCATGTGAAAAACTTAATAAAAATTGATTCTCTCTCTCTCTCTCTCTCTCTCTCTTGCTGTCCTTCTCTCTTAAAAAAAAAATATATTGCATATTCACCTCAATAATCTTTTATATACCCAGGCAACTACCGCACACAGATCAAGAATGCTTCCTTGTGCCCCAACCTAGTTAATAAGATTCCACCCAGAAATGACCATTATTTGGATTTTTAATACCATAAGTTAGTTTGAGGGTATTCATTCATTTTCTCTCTCCTTTTTTTGTGTATGTGTATGGGGGGGTAGTGGGGATTGAGCCCATGGGTGCTCTGTCACTGAGCTATACTCCCAGCCTCTTTTGATTTATTATTTTAATACAAGGTCTTCCTCACTTACCCAGGCTGGTCTCTTTTTTTTAGAGAGAGGGACAGTGAGAGAGAGAAAGAGAATCAATTTTATTTAGTTTTCATGTGGCTTTTGTTGCTCTGACGCTTTGTTGTGTATGTGGTGCTGGGGTTGGAACCCACATCCTTGCACATGCCAGGCAAGTGCTTTAACCACTGAGTCACCGCTCTAGCTCCCCGAGCTAGTCTTGTACTTGCAATCCTCCTGCCTCAGTTTTCTGAGTAGCTGGGATTTCAGGTATGTGCCAAGAGGGCCAGCAGCTTTTGAGTCTTCTTGAACTTCATGTGAATGCAGTCAATATAATGACAAATGTCTGGCTTGTTTCCATCCACAATATGATTCTAAGAGGAGTCCTTTTATGGAGGTAGCAATAATTCCTTCAATTAGCTAGTTAATATTGTAGGTTTAGTGGACCAAATTGTCTCCATAACATATGTTCAACTCCACTAAAGTGGCATGAAAGCAGTAACAGACGATATATAAACAAATGAGTGTGATTGTTCCAAAAAAAGTTTATGGAGAGCGGGACTTGGTGGCACACATGTGTAATCCCAGCAATTTGGGAAGCTGCGGCAGGAAGATAAAAAAATGTGAGATGAGGGGCTGGAGCTATGTGGTTCAGCGGTTGGAGCGCTTGCCTGGCATGTGCAAGTACCTGGGTTCGAACCCCAGAACCACATATACAACTAAATGTCAGAGAAATAATGGCCAGATGAAAAAATAAATAAAATATATTCTCTTCCTCCCCCCCTTTTTTTTTAAGAATGAGAGAGAAAAAAAGAGGAAAAAAAATTGAGACCAGTCTTGGTGACTAAGTGAGGCCCAGCTCCAAATAAGTTTGTTTGTTTTTTAAGAGAAAGAATCTGGGCTAGAGGGGTGGCTCAGCAGTTACGGGCTGGCCTGGCATGCGCAAGAATGCGGGTTCAAACCCCAGCACCACATACACAACGAAGTGTTAAAACAATGAAAACCACATGAAAAACTAAATAAAAATTGATTCTGTCTTTCTATTTTAAAAGAGAGAGAGAGAGAGAAACAGTTTTCTTTAGTTTTTCATCTGGATTTCATTGCTTTGATACTTAGTTGTGTACATGGTGCTGGGGTTTGAACTCACGTACTCACGCATGCTCGGCAAGCACCAGAACTACTGAGCCACCGCTCCACCCCCAACTAGTCTTATTTTAAGTTTTAATTTTTAATAGCTTGCTATTGGTACATAGAAATATAAGTTTTGTTTTTATGTTTGCCTGCATCCAGTGTTCATGCTAAATTTTGTCAAATAACTTTAGAATTCTTTTGGATTTTCTACATATACACACCATGTTGTCTGCAAATATTTCTACATATCTTCTTTTTCAATCTCTACATTTTTCCTTTTTCCTATCTTACGGCACTAGTTTGGGCCTCCAGTATGATCTCAAGTGTGAGTAGTTATAAAAGATGCCCATATTTTTTTCCCTCGAGAAATCCATCAAGTATGTTAACTGAAGATTCTTTTAAAATGCTCTTTATCAGATAAAGTCAGTTTCTTTTTACACTATTTTGTTGAGAGTTTTTATGGTAAATATTGGATTTTTCAAATGTACTACTGTCCAATATGACATGATCGTCTTTTTCTCCTTTATTCTATTAAAGTAGTAAATTACATTTTTGTTTGTTTGTTTTGTTTTGCTGAAAGAGACAAGAGGAGGGGCTGGAGCAGTGACTCAGCAGTTATGGCACTTTGCCCAGCATGTGCAAGTACAAGGGTTCATACCCCAGTACCCACGTACACAACTGAGTGTCAAAGCAGCAAAAGCCATGTGAAAAACTCAATAATTGATTCTGTCTCTGTCTGTCTCTGTCTATCTCTGTCCTTCTCTGTTAAAAAGAGAGAGAGAGAGAAAGAAAATCAATTTTATTTAGTTTTTTTATACGACTTTTGTTGCTCCAAAACTTTGTTGTGTACATGTGCTGGGGTTGGAACCTGGGTCCTTGCACATGCCAGGCAAGCACCACAACTGCTGAGCCACCACTCCAGCCCCTTCCATTATTTATTTATTTTTTTTAATGAGAAAAGTACAGTGAAAGAAAGAGAGAGAGAGATTCAATTTTTATTGAGTTTTTCACATGGCTTTCGTTGCTCTGACACTTAGTTGTGTACGTGAGTGCTGGGGTTTGAACCTGTGTATCATGCATGCCAGACAAGTGCCGTAACAGCCAAGCCACCTCCAGCCCCCTTCCATGTTTTTTGACTGTTAAACGATTTTACATTCCTGGAATAAACTCCATTTGGTCAGGCTTATTTTCTTTATTATTGGCTGAATTTGGTTAGCTATGTTGTTTCAGATTTTGCACCTGTGAGAGAGATACTAGCCTACAATTTTCCTTTCCTGAAATATCCAAGGTTAGTTTGAAGATATTTATGGCCTCATGAAGTTGGGAAGTAGTTCTTTTTTGTTTTTTGGTAAGGATTTGTGCTTGTCAATTTAATTCCCTCAAACATTTGGAATATTCATGAGTGAAAATATGTAGGCCTATTTGAATCAAAGACATTAAGTAACTTCGTTTTTTTAAGTAATTCTCTTTGTAGTAAAGTGATCTTCTCTGTGTGTGTATTGAAACTCCGGGCTTTGTGCATACTGAGTAAGTGCTCAGCCACTGAGCTGCATCCCCAGCCCTGGTAGTCTAGTTTGTTGTTGTTGTTGTTGCTGTTTTCTGTTTGTTTGCTTGCTTGTTTAAATTTTAATGAGGACTTGTGTTGTACAATCATAAAAACATGTGTAGTAATAATATGATATGTCCCTGATCCTAATCCAGAACCATACCCACATGTCACCCACACCCCAGTCTCTTGACTTTTCTGTATTTCCCCCCATAAAAGATATAAATGTGTGTGTATACGTGTGTATGTGTGTACATTTTCCAGAATTAAATGGCTCCATAAGTGTTATTTGGCTCTCATGGGAGTAAAGGGTAAGCTACATTGTTGATACCCCTCCGAGTTTCCTCCCCATCCCATATCTTTGGTTCCTCTAGGTTATGTGTTGCTTTGACTTTGATGAGTCTAGTACATGAGCTTGACCTAGTCTGTTTTTAAGCATATCTTACTTACTCACCTACAGTCACCTTCTTATATGTTTCTGCACAGAAAGGTGAGAAAAGAACTTATCTTTCTAGAAATTGTTATAAACCTTGCTTCTATCTAGTGATCTCTGCCCTCAGTTTAAAGAATATGGATTTAAAAATAATACTAAATGGCTGGGAAGGTAGCTTAGAAGTAGAGCTCTTGCCTGGCATGCTTAACAACCAGGGTTTGAACCCAAGCACCACATACACAACTAAGTGTCCGAAAAACAAAAACCAGATAAAATAAATAAAAATTGACTCTCTCAGCCAGGCATGGTGGTGCACATCTGTAATCCTAGCAACTCGGGAGACCAGCCTCAGCAACCTAGCAAGGCCCTAAGCAACTTAGTGAGATCCTATCTAGAAACAAAATATTAAAAAAGGGCTGGGGATGTGGCTCAGTGTTTAAGCACCCCTGAGTTCTATCCCAGGAACCCCTCAAAAATTTTTTTTGACTCTCTTAAAAAAGTAATACCAAAGTTTTTTCTCTTGTTCATACATATACGTAATTTTACTTATTTATCCCACAAAATCGAACCCAGAGGTGCTTTACCTCTGAGCTACATCTCCAGCCTTTTTTTTTCTTTTTTTAATATAGGGTCTCATTAAGTTGCTTAGAGCCTCACTAAGTTACTGAGGGCCTCACTAAATTGCTGAGGCTGGGTTTGAACTTGAGATCCTCAGCCTCCTAACTTGCTGGGTTTACTTAAAGGCATGTGCCACCCCTCCCCTGGCATAATTGAATTTTTAAATAAAGTTTCATACCAGTGATCAAAGTGACATTATCTTAGTCCATTTGTGTTCCTTTAACAGAATACCATGGACTGAGTGATTTATCAAGAACAGAAACTTATGGCTTACTGCTCTGGAGTCTGGGAAGCACTGACAGGTTTGGCAAGTCTGATTCCAAGATGCTGCCTTTATTACGTCCTTAGATGGTCTCATATTGAATGACAAAGGACAAAAAAGGATTAAATTCATCCTTTTATAATTATAAGCATTAATCCCATGAAAGCAGAGCCTTCAAGGCCTAATCATTTATCAGATATATCACTTTTTAATACTATTCCAATTGCAATTAAATTTCAACATGAGTTTTAGAAGGGACAGGTTTTTAAATGATAGCAAGAAACAAGGCCAGGGACTGAAGCAGAGGTTCAGCGGTTACAGTGCTTGTCTGGCATGCCCAAGGACATGGGCACCAGCACCACCTACACAGCGAAGTGGCAGAGCAACGAAAGCCACATGAAAAACTAAATAAAACTGATTATCTCACTCTCACTGTCCCTATCTTTATTAAAGAAAGAAAGAAACAAGGCCAGAGAGGAGTTAAAATGATTTTCTAAAACTGGTTTATCTGAACCTCTGCAGAATTTTCTGGTAGGAAGATAGAGGTATGGGAATGGGGTTCTCCAATGTAATTATTGCTCACTTTCCAGGCAGAGCACAGCCCACGTATTTCCTCTGCAACCTATATAGCCCAATATCAGAGCCACCAGTGCCCTCTGCTTTCATCTAAAAACTGCAACAACATCAAAAAATTGGCTCTCAGAGACAAAAGTATACTATTTTTAGAGTGGAAATATGAAGCTCTTGAGTTGCAGGACAGAGCAGAAGTCTGGCTGGGGCACAAAGCCAGGAAACTAGACTGACTGGTCTGTTCCAGAGGAAGCTGACATCTCATTCATCTAGAAGTTGCTTTTCTTTTCCAAACTGCTCTGTTCCTATGATTTCATTTTCATTTTATTCCAGTCATCTTTATATACCCATGAAATAACTGTGACATTTAAAAAAGTGAATTATTAGTAATAATCTGCATATGAATAAACTTTAAGTACAATTTCAGTGAAAATTGTGAGCTAGTGAATAGCCTTCCAGCAGTCCTAAGCAAAAGTTGATGCCTATAGATCCAAATATAATCACATGGGCTAGGAGTGTGGCTCAGCAGTGGAGTACTTGCCATTTGCCCTGGGTTCAATTCCTAGCACCAAAATAATATAATTATAATCATCATCATCATCATCATCTAAAATAAATAAAACAAACATAATTTTAAAAAGATATGGGCTTAAAATTTTCCTTGTGAGGAGACTTATAATTAGAGATTTTCTTTTTTTGTTTGACATAGTCTTACATATTGGAGGGGATTGTTATTACATATTTATGCATAAATGGATATTGACAGAGTAAGTTAAGGCGAATCCTAGTCTAGGATCTCCCCGCTTAGTCCACTCCCTGCTTTCATGTCTCCTCTACTGCCCCCATGTTATAGATAGAAATAAGCATATACATGCATAATAAGTTTTGAAATTTCCGAGTTTCTCTGCCTGCCTGTGTATAGTTGAGCTTCTCATGAGAGTTAAGAGTTTGCAGTTGCACTGATAACCTTCCTAATCCCTCCCTCTCCACCCTGCCTCCCTTCCTTCTGCCCCGACCTTCATAGTTATGGTTTCCCCAACTTATGTGAAATTTCAATTGTGTTTTTTTTTTTTTGAAGAATGAGGGACAGTGAGAGACAGAAAAAATTAATTTTTTTATTTAGTTTTTCATGGGACTTTCGTTGTTCCAACACTTCGTTATGTACATGGTGCTGGGGTTTGAACTATCATCCCTGAGTATGCAAGGCAAGCACCACAAACGCTGAGCCACTGCTCCAGCCTCAAAAGTTTTTTTTTGGTAGTTCTGGGGGTCAGTCCGGAGCTTATAACCAACTTTAATCTTGTCTTAGATTTTACTGTAGTTTCCACATGAGAGAAAACATTCAGCCCTTGTCTCTGAGCTTGTGATATTTCATTCAGCATAATTTTTTCCATCTTCGTCCATTTGGCTGCAAATGCCATGATATCATTTTCTCTAATAGCAGAGTAGAATGAATATATATACCATAGTATTTGAATCCACTCATCCAGTGAGGGGCATCTGGATTGGTTCCATAGTTTAGCTATTGTAAATTGAGCTGCTATAAGCATTGATGTAGCTGTCTCTGTAGTATGCTGATTCCTGCTAGCTCTTCTGGGAAAATCCCCAAAACTGGTTTGTAAGGTGGTTCCAACCCTAGTTTTTTGAGGATTCTCCACATTGCTTTCCAGAGTGGAAGTACAAGTTTGCAGTCCCACCAACAGTGTTAGTGTTCCTTTCTTCCCACTTCTCCAGCATCTATTATTGTTTGTAGTCTTCATTTTTGCCACTCTGACTGGGGTGAGGTGGAATCTTAGTGAAGTTTTGATTTGCATTTCTTTGATTGCTAGTGATTTAGAACATTTTCTCATACATTTATTGGCTTTTCAGACTTCTTCTGTTGGTAAGTTTCTGTTTAGTTCCCTAGCCCATTTAATGATTGGATTATTTGTGGTTTTGGTGTTCCGTTTTTTTGAGTTATTTGTATATTCTGGATATTAGTCCCCTGTCAGAGGGGTAGCAGGCAAAGATGTTCTCCAATTCTGTAGGTTCTCTCTTGACAGTCTTGACTAATTCTTTAGCTGGCAGAAGCTTTTCAATTTAATGGCATCCCACTCATTTATTCTTGGCTTTAATTCTTGCACTATGGGAATCTTGTTAAGGAAGGAGCTGCCTACACCGATGTGGTGGAATGCTAATCCTATTTTTCTTCTAGCAATTGTATAGTTGCTTGTTTAATTTCTAAATCTTTGATAAAGATTTATTTTTCCAGGCCAGGGGTGGAGTGGTGGCTCGCTCAGTGGTTACAGCTTGCCTGGCATGCGCGGGGACCCAGGTTTGAACCCCAGCACTACATACACAACGAAGTGTGAGAGCAACGAAAGCCACATGAAAAACTAAATAAAATTGATTCTCTCTTTCTCTCACTGTCCCTCTCTCTCTTTAAAAACAAAAAACACCATAAAGAAAAGCCATGTCATGAACTAGGATAATACTGTTGCAAAACTTATAACTAACAAAGCAAAGGTAAGTACTCAGGGGATAGAAATAATGGACACACTGTACAAGAAAATGATAAAACAAAACAGTAGAACAATAGCCTATTTTGGAGATGTGGAAATATCATTAGCCAAAAAATATAAAGTTAATGCAGGAAATGTAAATTATGAGCATCATGACTGGGAAAGAAAAAAATTTTTTTAAATGTTACAAGTGTTGTCAAGAATGTGAAACAACTCTTAACCGTGCTGGAGTCAGTGTAAATTAAAATGATTCTGGAAGGTATTTGACATTACCTAGAGAAACTGTAATGGCACAGGCTCTAAACGTAAGTCCTACTTACAGGAATCAACTCTACACTTATCCACGTATCCACCTAAAGGCCGATAGAAACGTTCAAAGCATCACCATTACTAATGGGAGGAGGATCGTGAACTAATTCAAACATCCATCAAGTGTAGAATATTAAATAAAAATCAGTCTATGTACACAGTAGAATACCACCTAGCAGCAAGAAAATGAACTAAATAGATTTATAAAGAAATGCCAAGAATATAATGTTGGGTTTAAAAAAGAAAGATAGACCAGGTGCAGTGGTGCATACCTGTGATCTCAAGAGCCTGAGGCTGGAGGATCACAAGTACAAGGCTGGCCTCAGTAACTCAGCAAGGCCCTGAGCAACTTAGTGAGACCCTGTCCAAAAATAAAAAATAAAAAGGGCTGGGTTGGGGGATACATGGCTCAGTGGTAAAGTACCCCTGGGTTCAATCCCCAGTATTAAAAAATTAAACAGAAGTGAAAGAATACTTAGAATGTCATTTCAAAAATTTTCAAACATATGCAAATCTAAACTTTGGGAGAGATAGTATGCTAACTGTAAAGAGAAAATCAGAATTAGTAACTCTAAATTTAAAGGATTGTTACCTTTGTGGAAGGAAGGATAGGAATGTGGCTGTGAAAGGATTGATAATCCTTTTTTTAACCTGTTTGGTAGATCTATGGAATGTAATTCTGTTATTCACTCAGCTGTACTCATTGCTTATAATGTATACTTGTGTGTGGAATTTTAAGCTAATAAATGGGTTCAAAATGAAATAAGGAGACAGTAATGACAGAATGACTTTAGTGAGTTCAGGCCAAAAAAAATCTATTAAAACAAACTAAGAGTTAAAGAGTAGAAAAAAACAAGAAAATAAACACAAAGAATATACTTAAGATAATTTTTTTAAAAGAAAGGGGGGGACAGTAAGAGAGAGAAAGAGAGAAGCAATTTTTATTTAGTTTTTCATGTGACTTTCATTCCTCGGACACTCATTGTGTACGTGGTGCTGGGGCTCGAACTCACACACTCGCCCAGGCAACGCAAGCAAGGCAAGCGCAACCGCGGAGCCACCGCTCCAGCCCCCTACTTAAGAGAACTTGATGAGGGGTTGGGGATTTAGCTCAGTGGCAGAGCGCTTGCCCAGCATGCGCAAGGCTGCAAGTTTGGTCCTCAGCCCTGAAAAAAAAGAGAGAAAACTTGATGAAGATAAAACTAGAAAGTAACTGAATAAAAAGTCACTAAACACAATTGGGACCCAAAACTCGTCACCAAAAAAAACCCATTCATCATTAGAAAACAGCACGAGAAGCGTATTTATGCAGAATGAAACACATGTATTTTTTTCTCATTTTCTTCCCAAAAGGGGGAAGAAAGCAATGACAACAAAAGCAAACGAGGGACGGATGCCACAAAGAATAAGAAAATGTGAGGAATTCTGATACCAAAAGGCACATGAGTGACATAAGAGGGACAATTCACTGTGTAAAACCCAAGATTGTAATCCCAGCAAATCTGGGGGTTGAGGCAGGAGGGTTTCAAGTTCCAGGCCAGTCTCAGCAATTTAGTGAGACCCTATGTCAAAGTCAAAAAATAAAAGGGTCGGGGATGTGGCTCAGTGGTAAAGTACCCATGGGTTAAATCCCCAGTACCAATAAAACAAAAGAAAAATCCAGGATCCACAGAAAGGGCCCTTGGTGAGGTGGGCATCTGCAAGCAGGGAATTGGATGAAAGTTTATACACAAACTTGTTGCCTTCCCTCTCCCAATTTCTTACCTTGCATAATCAAATATATTAGGTAGTTTGATGTCTGGATAAATTAATCTGGAGATGATATAGAGGGTGCACAAAGAAGGGCCAACTGAGGCAGAGTTAAACCACAAGCCATCTTTTGAAGGCTTCTCAGATCTCTTTTCACAGATAACCAGAAACTCAAAACTTAACCCACACAGGTGGTAGTCCTCTAAGGAGAAATTAAACGGCAAAGAGACTAGACCTCAGTAGATCTTGCAAAGAAAAGACTAGCATGAGATTCTGTCAATCAACAAGCTCAAACCCATGAGTAGAAGGAAAGGCTACCACATATTGGGGAAATATTCCAATATGAATGGAAGAGACTCATTCAAACGAGGAAAATGAATCTGGTCATAAGAGAGAATACTTGCAGCCATGAGAACTTCAAAAAAAATTACAAATTAGTAATTTACAGTTATGGATCCAACATGGTAAATATACTGTTTCAAAATATATAATTAAATGAGTTATAAGAGAAAATACTATGTCCATAAAACAGAACGATATGGAGATGGAAAAGATAAAAACCAGGAAAGAGCGCTAGGAAATTAAAATACAATTTTAAAATTAAATAGAATTGGAAGATAAAAATAATAAAATTTCAAAAAAATCTGTAATAGCTAGAAATGGGTAGCAATAGGAACAGGCACACGAAACAAAATGTAAACATCAAGTATTGCTTTAATCAAGAACTGTAATATAGCTGTATTTGGAGGTGGGTCTGGGAAAGCAGAAGATTGAAAGTTCTTGCTCGGAATGAAGTTAGAAGTTTTAATCCTGAGACAGTTGAGGAGAGATATAGTAAAATGGCTAGGTAGTCAGAACCCCGCCCCATTCAACCACACCTAGAAGCTAGCCAGTAGAGAGTGATTGACAGGTATTCTAGGGACCTTCAAATGCAAATGACCATGAAGCTCACCTGTGGGAGCAACACCTTTATTCCAGAGGCAGGAAAATTAAGAAGCTGGAGTGGATACACATGCGAACTAGGAAAGGATGCTGCCTGTTTTCTATGGAGTTTATCCAATGATGTGCAATGGTGCTTTTCATAAATCAATCAAGGCTCATACCTCAAACCAACATAATCCCAGGCCTAACAAACCTCAGACATTAGCTGGTGTCCTGCCTCCAGGTACCACTCCGCCTTGCTGAGTCTCTGCTCTCCTTACTTAAATAAATCCTTTTCCTCTTCCCTTCCATGGTTGTCCGTGCATTTTATTCTTCAAATTCGCGAGACAAGAACCCAGAAGATTGGCACTGATTTCCCACACCAAGAGCTGCAAACCCCACCCCCCCTCAGCAGGGAAAATCCCAGCTGGGTACCTGTAGCCAGCTCAAACTGAGAATAGCTGCAAACACTAGAAATGGGCTAATTTGGCCAAAGAGATCTGCAGTGAGCCCAGGCTCCATTCATTCCCCAGTGGGATCAGAGAACCCGGCTTCATCTCAAAAAACGCGCATCAATCCTTAAACATGACGTCTTTTATTTTAACCTCTAAAATGACTATCTTTTAACTAAAGAGTTAAGATTTCTTATGTAAGAGTGACTCAGGAACTTGTTGGATTCATCTAAAAGATTTCATATTTAAAAGAAACAGTGAAACACCTGTTACTACTGAGTCCTGCTCATTTCCACAGTTTGGATGGAGGAACAGTACATTCTTATCCTTAACACCTGTAGATAACCTTTACTTCATCATTCCCAGTTTTACCTGAAATTATTTATCTAATTGCCAGAGTCCTGAGGGCACACCTAACCTACCTAGAGTTCATCAGAATGCCATACCCAGATTCATAGTCACACAGTAACCCACAAGCGCAGTCCGAGCGGAAAAGAACCAGAAGGGGTGGCTATCAAAACCAATCTCAGGCTTGCGACAAACCAAGGCACAAACGCACACAGTTCTACGTCACAGTTGGACTTAACTGCGCAACATTTTCTGCGCGGTCAACTCAGTACATTATTCAAAGAATCACACGCAAGAACAGCCTCTTGCACAGAAAAAAAATGTTGTCCAAGCTTTACACACTCAGATACACTGACACCCAGTCCCACTACAAAATCTTGGCATGCGACAATCCCGGGATCAACTTCGCCCCCAGTATTGAAAACGAGAACCCTGTCACTGCGGGAGGCGTGGGACACGTATTCCCGACTGTGCCTGCGCACTCGAGTTGCAACTAGAATTCCCGGCAGTCTCCGCGGCGTGGCCCTAGAGAACCTGAGCGCGGAGCCAATGAGCCGCTGAAAAAAGCCCTGGTTCGGGACTTTTCCCTGCCTTGAACTACATTTCCCAGAAGCTTCGGACCCGTACTATTATATTCTCTGCAGCATCTGTCACGAGTTCATCCTTGCAGATCTGAGTCAGCCTGCATCTTCGGTCGTCCACCCGCTGCGCCGCGCGCTGAGGCGGCTCTGACCCTCGACCGAGACTGCACGGCCCGGAGCTCCGGCACCGCTGTCCTGGAGCTCCCCGCGGCGTGAGGATGGTGAGCCCCGAATTCGTGCGCCCGCGGCTTTTTTGAGGAACGAAAGCGGGCCGGGACAGGTGCGGCTCCGTTGGTTGAGAACGGGAGGGACGGCTTTGGGAGGGCTTGGGGCCGGGCCTGAGTTGCGGTGACCCAGCCTCTGGCTACCGTTGTTTCCGCGGGGGAACGAGTGAGTTGGCGCTAGGT
The DNA here is from genome assembly GCA_004027875.1 of Aplodontia rufa. NCBI lineage: Eukaryota > Metazoa > Chordata > Mammalia > Rodentia > Aplodontiidae > Aplodontia > Aplodontia rufa. Next base: position 30,953 of record PVKS010010787.1, read on the forward strand.
TGAGGTCCTGCGTCAGTAATTTGATGCGGGACGCAGTTTGTGGCGCAGCTTATGCCAAACGTAGACAGGGTCCTGCCTTCAGCGCTGGAATCTGCTGCTGGGGAAGAAAAAAAAATCCCAAGGGGAATGTTGGAGATGGTACTTCAGAATGAGGGTCCTCAGCGAAACGCTGGGACGAGGACTCAGGGCGAGCAACTAGGGCTGGAAGCAGCCGCAGGGACAGTTCCATGGAACGTAGTTAACGGCAGTCACAACCACGACGTCCCGGGAGCCTGGGGAAGCACACAGGCGGTTTTCCTTTGCGCATGCGTCTGGGAGTCGGCGGAAGGGATGGCGTTGGTTCTAACAGGTCTTCTAGAAAGGTCGGATATCTAATACATCCATGTTTTTTGCCCCCGCCCTGCCATTTTTAAAAGAAGGCTGGAGAGGAGGAGAGAAGAATCACTGCTGCGTATCTGAAAATTAAATTCAAGGTGAGGTTTTGCTTACTTTTTGTTCCATAAATCGCATTTTATTTTTTCAGAACATGGGAATGTCAGGAATCCTTCTGAAATGTAACGCATCCGTTAATCGAGTCCTAAGTTTTCCTTCTACAGTGAATATCATAAGTTGTAGGGACAGAGCCCACACTTAAGTTGCAACCACCATATCCTCAGGTTATTTCCATATCCACTTTGCAAATCTTTCACGTCTACCTGTTGGCTCTCTTTTCCTGAGCATTCATATAGTGTAGAAATACAACTGTAGAAAATAATATTACACCATTATTTCAGACAGTGATTTGTTAAAGAAGAAAATATACCTACTTGGAAAAACATCCCACATATTCTTAATTTTTTTACAGGCTTGAGTTCGAAAGCAATGTAAAGTAGAAGATTTGGTTCATTTTAATCAGGGACAAGGGCTTGCTTTTTGAGACTTTTAGGAGAAAGAGTTTGGTAATTTGAGTATAGATCTGTTTCAGCAAGGTTGGAGATTCTTCCCTACTAGCAATCTATAGTGAGGTTTTTATACTACTGATCAGGCAGTATGAGTTTGTTTCAAGATACACCTTTGGTATTAAACAGCAATATTGTATAAGAGCTAAGAGTATGGATAGAATAGACACTCCTGGGTCTGATCCTTGCAACGTATGAAAGCTTGGGTAGTAGTTTATTCAACCTGTCTTTGCCATAGTTTAACTGTAAAAATGGGAATAATAATAATGGGACCTACCTCACAGAACTATTATGAGGTTTAGATGAATTAATAGCTTAAATTCCTAAGGACAATGTCTGGTACATTTTAAATCCTCAGTAAACATTACCTCTTATTCTGATGTGGTGATTCTGGGCCATTCTCCCTCAGCTTTCTGAAAATCAAGAACAATAACAAAGTGAAATTAATTTTGTTGGCATTCATGGTTAAGAAAATGAAGCAAATGCTGAAGTCATTTAGAAGAGTATTCCTTAATTGAAGGTTATTCCCCTTCATTTATGTTTCCAGAAAGCAACAACCCCTTGAAATTGTATAAAGAATTGTGAATATATCTGTGTATATTCTTGCACAAAATTTGTACCTAAAAATATGGAAATTGTTAAGTTAATCAAACTATGTTATAGAATAATATGCAGCTAATAAAAACTTTTTAGTGATACAGTCATAAGGAAATTATTTGTATGTAATGCTAACCCATATTAATAGCATGAACAAGAATTCTCAGGAAATTGTTAAATCACATGTAAGTCACATTCATATTGTAATTTGAAGGAATTTTGCAAGAATTACATCTCAGCTGCTTGTTCAATGGAGAAGACTTAGAGAAAAGCCATTTTTAATTGAACTTTGATTTTGTACCAAACACATTGATGCTTCTTTTGCATACATTCACTTACTGTGACTGAAAATTTCACCTACCTAAATTTTGAACATTCGGAGAACTTTGATATGGAAAGTGTCTGATTGGATTAATATGATAGAGCAAAAGAATATTCAAGAACAGTTAGATGTTTATTTCAGTTCCTTGATTTCCTGGTTGTTTGCACCCATATTGTAGACCTGTTTGCTTAGTTCTCTTAATGAATGAAAATCATATAGAATTATATTAATTAATTTAAAGGAGGCAAAGGACTGCTAGTAAGTCATAGGTTTTATTTTAACTCTGCATGTAAAAAGGAAGTTTATGATTTGATTTGAAAAGCCTTCCAAATATTTAAAACATTTTTAAGATGAAAGTGATATTACCAGGATACCAAATCAAATAGAACAGCCATTCAGAATTAATGTTTTTGAGATTTCCAATTATTCTCACAAGCTGGGTGTGGTGGCACAACCCTGTAATTCCAGTGACTTGGGAGGCTGAGGCAAGAGGATTGCAAGTTTCAGTTGTCTAGCTTGGGCAACTTAGACCCTCTTAAAATAAATTAAAAGGACTGAGGATATAGCTCACTGGTACAGCACTCTGGGTTCAATCCCCAGTATTTTAAAAAAAAGTACTCTCACAGATTTTAGCAATCAATAATCTCTGAAGTCCAAGTATTTTATAAAAACTCTCTTAGAGAAACAGTTCCAAGAACAGATTTTTAAAAAATAGAAAAAAAGAATAAGATAGTAATTACTATAGTTATTCAAATACTCCGTATTAGATAGGCTAACAAGATTAAGCCCTTTTTTAAACATGCTTTTGTTTTGAGTTTTTTTGTTTGTTTGTTTTTGAAAGAGAGAAGGTGAGCATGAGAGAATCAATTTTATTTACATTTTCGTCTGGCTTTTGTTCCTCCAATACTTTGTTGTGTATGTGGTGGTGCTGGGGTTCGAACCCATGTCCTCGCATATGCCAGGCAAGCACCATAACAGCTGAGCCATTGCTTCAGTCCCTTTTCAACACTCTGTGTGTCATTTTATCACATCAAGAAGACATTTGTTTTGTTTTCTTCTCTGAGGCAAGATCTTGGAATGTTGTCCAGGCTGGCCTTGAATTCATAGCCTTGATCTATCCCCCCTGCCTCAGCCTTCCAAATAGCTGAAACTACAGGAACTCACCACAGTGCTAGAATCAAAACAGAATTTTTTAGCTGGTTTTTTGATGTAAAATATACCTCTTTCTTTGTACCTGCTAAGGTTGGGTAAGAGTTATCTTTTTTCTGAGAAACTTTTTTGCTAAAATCATTAAGAACTACATTCTATACACTTAAGTTCTGAATTCATAAATTAGGAGCATTAGACATGATTGTAAATATGGAAAACTTCAAAGAGTACAAAAAGAACTCTTAAAACTCTTAAGTGAGTTTTTTTTTTTTTTAAGAGCTTAAGAGTGAGAGAGAAAGAGGGGGTTAAGGTGGTGGTGTTTTTTGTTTTTTTTTTTTAAATCTGGTTTTTGTTTTTATTCTACTTACCTATGTATGTGTTGCTGGAGTTCAAACCTGGGGCCTCATGAATGCCAGGCAAGTGCTCTACCACTGAGTCACCTCTCCAGCCCAATAAGTGAGTTTAGCAGAAGCACAGGATACAAGCTCAGTATACAAAAGTT
>PVKS010010787.1:34560-58999 GCA_004027875.1 Aplodontia rufa
TTTTTTTTTTTTTTTTTTTTTGAAAGAGAGGGAGAGAATCAATTTTATTTATATTTTCATCTGGCCTTTGTTGCTCTGATACTTAGTTGTGTATGTGGTACTAGGGTTCAAACATGGGTTATTGCAGGCAAGTGCTCCAACCACTGAGCCACCACTCCAGCCCCTGTCATTTTTCTTTATAAAAGAAACTGAAGTTTTTTAAAAAGTATCATTTTTCAATAAGGACCCTAAGAGTGAAGTACTTTGAGATAAATCAACAAAATATGCATAGAATCTTTATGTAGAAAACTACAAAACACTGATAAAACAATAAATATACTTATGTATTCACTTATAGATTTTTGTTCATGGATTAGATAAGACAATACTGATGTGATGTCTTCTAATTTGATCTATAATTCAGGTCAATCCCAATCAAAATGGCAGCTTTTTGTAGATACCAACAAGTCAATTCTAAAATTTTATGGAAAGGCAAAGGAACCAGAATAGCTAATATAATTCGGAAAGGATTCAGGGGGCTTCATTTTACTTTCTCTCGAGACTTAATGTCAACCTACAACAATCAGGTGCTTTAGTTTGGATCTGGTATGTACCTAAAAGGCACATGTGTTAAAGGTTTGGTCAGTAGTGTGGCCCTATAGCGAAGTAGTGGAAACTTTACAAGGTGGTGCCATACGGGAGGTTTTGTCATTGGAACTGTGCCCTCAAAAGGAATTCTGGAACCTCTAATGCCTTCCTCCTCCCTTTTTGCATCTTACTTGTGAGGTCAGCAGCTTTTTTCCACCACAAGCTCCCCACCATGATGTGCCTTGCCAACTGACCATGCACTGAAACTGTGACATTTTATAAGTTGGTTTTCTTGGGTATTTGTTATGTAACAAGGCTAAAATATCAAGGCAATGTAGTGTTGGTGAGAGAATAGATATGCAGATCAATGGACTAGACTAGAGAGTCCAGAAGCAGACTCGCGTGATTTTTAACACTGATACAAAGGCAGTTCAGTAAAAGGACAGTCTTTTCAACAAACACTGCTGGGGAATAATTGAACATCTGTATGCAAAAGAAAAAAAAAACTTGGCACAGCTTCATCCTTTACCAAAAATAAATACAAACTCGAAATGGACTGTAGACTTAAATGTAAAACATGAAACTCAAAACTGCTAGAAGAAAACAGGAAAAAATTCCGTATGAATTTGGGTTTGGCATTAAGTCAGGTATTTTGTACAATATCCATTAGTTTGGATTTATTTAATATTTTCTCATGTTTAGTTTAGAGTTCCAGAGTTCAAAGGGAAGAGCTCCCCATTGGTGATGTGTCTTTTCAGCACATCCTGTGAGGGAGAAGAATATGTCTTATTACTAACGCTGTTGATTTTTATCACTTGGTTTAGGTAATGTCTGCTAGGTTTCTCCACTGTAATTCAATTTTGTGATTAAAAAGTATTTGAGAAGATACCCTTCGAGTCTGTACAAATACCGTTTCTCACTGAGTTTTCATTCACTAATTTCAGCATTCATTGGTAGATCTTGCCTGTAACAATTATTACTGGGATGCACTCATAATGATTTTCTATCTTTCTCATTCCTATAATTGTTCTAGCTGTGGGCATTGAGAGTTTTTCATATTGACTATGATATCTTTTTCCCCTCACATTTTTTATTGGTTTATTATCGTTGTATGTATTCATGGGATTTATTGTTACATATTTGTACATGCACACAATATAATAATATAATTTGGCCAGTATCACTCCCCAGCATTTCTTCCTTCCCTCTCTGCTTCAATGTCCTTTTTACATAAGGATGCAAAAAATATTATTTAAAAGGAATAAAAAAGGTATGATAATTAAAAGGAAAAATTTACTAGAAGGTCTCAACAGCCAGTTTAAATTTGTAGGGAAAAGAACCAGTAAACTTGAGAATGGACCAATATAGCCCACATTGAAACCTATAAAGAAAAAAATAATTTTTAAGAAGTCTCAGAGACAAGTACATGTGGAATACCACTAAGCATACCAAGCTATATAATATGATTATACCAGAAGGAGAGGACAGTGGAAAAAGACAGAAAATATATATGAATAATGGCTGAAAACATTGCAATTTTTATGAAAACATTTATCTGCATATTTAAAAAGCTTAAGTAAGATAAACATTGTTTTGAAAGACAAACACAATGAGAAATACTTGAAAGCAACAATAAAGTGGGGGGAAATCTCAACATGCCTATAGTCAGCTACTCTGGAAGTTGAAGCAGGAGGATTGTTTGAGCCCAGGAGCTGGAGACCAACCTGGGCAACTTAGTGAAACTATATCTCAAGAGAAACAAAATAACTCATTGTCTACAAGGGAAGCAGCGAGATTAATAGTTGTCTTCCTTTTTGAGTTGGAGTCTCGAGGCATTGCCCAGGCTGGCCTCAAACTCACCATCCTTCTGCCTTAGGCTCCAGAGTAGCTGGGGTCACAGGTGGGGGCCACCTCACCTGGCTAATAGCTGGCTTCTTAACGGAATCAGTGGAAATTGGAAGGCAATGGGATGACACGTTTAAAGTGCTGAAAAAAATTCTTGACAAAGAATTCTTTAAGCAAAATTGTCTTTCAAAACTGAAAACAAAGATTGCAAGATGAACAAAGGCTGAGTGAATTACTAGCTGATCTGCCTAACAAGAATACTAATGGAAATTTTTCAGACTAAAAGGAAGTTAAAACAGACAATGCAATAGGATGAAAAAATGCCTTTCCCAAGGAATATCCACCCTGGGAACATGTGGATGTTTACCTTAAGAGTGACAAATGGGTTTGTGGAAAGAAAAAGACCCAGGCAGGCTGTAAGAGCAAAAGAGAAAGGCGACAGGTGATGATGGAAGCAGAAGAGAATTGAAGTTGTGATGGGGGACCATTAACCAAGGAAGGAAATGGAATCTAGAAGCTGGAGAAGGTGATGAAACATTCTTCTCTAGAACCTCCAGAAAAGAACAGCCCTGTAACATCTCAATGTTACCAGATGAGACCCATCTGAGACCAGGTCTTACAGAATTATAAGAGTATATTTCTGTTATTTTAAGCCACCGAATTTGTGCAAATGTTGTTATAGTAGCAATAGGAAACTGATACATGTAGTAATTACAATGAACACAAACAAGGAGTGCCCATACAGGTACTGTGTAGATAAATATAGAAGTCACCTTTTTCTCTTTTCTTTCAACTGAGTTTTCAAAACTATGTTGCTCAAAATAAAAATTTTTAAAAAAGCAAAAAAAAAAAAAAAACTATGTTGCTCAAAACAATTACAAAGCAAGCAGAAAGAAGGAAATAATAATGATTGAAGCAAAAAAATAAGACAGCCATGGTGGTGCACACCTGTATTCCCAGCAGCTGGGGAGGCTGAGGCAGGAGGATTGCAAGTTAAAAACCACCCTCGGCAACATAACAAGACATTGTCTCAAAAAAATAAAAATAAAAAGTGGCTGGAGATACGGTTCAGTGGTTAAGTGCCCTGGGTTCAATCCCCAGTCCAAAAAAAAAAAAAAAAGTGAAGCAAAGAATAGAAAAACAAAATCAATTAAGGGAAACCTCTTTTGTTCCTTGAAAAGATGAACAAAATTGAAAAATAGTTAGCTCAATGTAACTTCCTAAAAATGTTGAGGATTTTTGTGTCTGTATTCACGAGGGATATTGGGATATTAGCTAGATTGACCAACAAAAAAAAGCAAAATACTAAAAACAGGAATGAAGGTGGAAACATCTTTACCAACCTTATAAAAAAAAAAGTATTATAAGCGAGGCCAGAGTGGTAGCTCAGGGGTAGAGAGCGCACTGGCCTGCTGGCATGCGTGAGTACCCAGGTTCAAACCCCAACACCACATACACAACTCAATGCTGGAAAAACTAAAACCAGATGAGCAAAATAAAATTGATTTTAACTAAAAAAAAAAAACTATAAGGGAATATTATAAATGACTGCAAATAGATCAAACTATTAGATAAAACAAATTCCTAGGATACAGATTACCAAAACTGAAGAAGAAATTATAAAAATATATACTATATAAAATCTGAATGAACCTATAATAAAGAGAGATTTTTTGGGGGGGGGGATTTTTTTGTTGTGTTTTTTGGTACTAGGGATTGAACCCAGGGGTACTTAACCAGTAGCTCATATCCCCTGCCCATTTTTCTCTTATTATTTTGAGATGAGTCTCCCAAAGTTACTCAGGGCCTCACAAAGTTGCTGAGACTGTCTTTGAACTTGTGATCCTCTGTGCCTTATTCTCCTGAGTCCCTGGTGTTACAGGTGTGTGGCACCACAGCCAGCTAAGAGATGACCTTTTAATTTAAAACTTTCTCACTAACTTCAGATTTATATAACTGCACTGGGGAATTTTTAGCACTTTTTTTTTTTTTAAGAGAGGGAGGGAGAGTGAAAAAGGAAAGAGAAAAGAGAAAATCAACCTTGTTTTCTCATCTAGCCCTTGTTTCTCCTACACTCAGCTGTGTATATGGTGCTGGGGTTTGAACCCACGTCCTCACACATGCCAGGCAAGTGCTCCAGCCACTGAGCCACCACTCCATCCCTACCAAACACTTTTTTTGTTTTTTTTTTTAAAGAGAGAAGCAATTTTATTTAGTTTTTCATGTGACTTTCATTCCTTGGACACTTTGTTGTGTATGTGGTGCTGGGATTTGAACTCATGTACTTGCACATGCCAGGCAAGCGCCATAACCTCCAAGCCACCACTCCAGCCCACTACCACTTTTTAAGAAAGACTATTAATCCTTCACAGACTTTTCTACAAAATAGGGGAGGGGACACTTCCAAACCATCTATGAATCCATTATTACATAGATATAAAAGCTGGATAAAGACAGTAGAATAAATGAATACCACCGACTTAATTTCCCACTTGAATATAGTTACAAAAATCCTCAACATTTTTAGGAGGTTATGTTGAGCAACATACACACACATACACACACACACACACACTGACAACTGGATTTATTCCTGCGATAATAGTTTAACAATTCTATCAACAGAAAAAGCAAAACCACGTGATCATCTCAGTGGCTGCTAAAAAAAAGTATTTGGCACAAGTTTAACATTTACTGGGTGGGGGGAGGATATCTCAAGTATGAATAAAAGGGTTCCCTTAACATACATTATCAAGGGCACTTGCGAAAAACCTACAGTTACCATAATGTAAAAAATGCTAGCTCAGTGCTATATTTGTCCTAGCATGAATAAGGCCCTGGATTTGACTCCGCACACACGCACGCATGCAAGTGGGCGGGCGCAAACACACAGATACGCATGCGCGGAACAAGGAGACTGCCTCTCTCTATTCCAAAACTTATACAGTGGGGCTGGAGCGGTGGCTCCGCCGTTTTTGGCGCTTGCCAGGCATGCGCGGGGACGCGTGTTGGAGCCCCAGCACCACCTACGCAAAGGAGTGTTGGAACAACAAAAGCCACCTGGAAAAGTGGATAGATTTAATTCTTTCTCTCTCGCTGCCCCTATCTAAGAAGGGGGGCGGGAATAAACAACTGGACTTCAATAACCGGCTATCGGAACTACAGTAGCTTCCGCGGTGCCCAGCAGCTTCTGCGGTGCCCGAGGGGTCTAGCTGCCCACGGACTCCCCACCCCCAGCATGTGTAGGAAACTTACCTTTTAGTACAGTTCAGGTTGACAGATGCTCTCTTTAAGGCTCTCATACGGAGTGTATGCTTCAGAGGCAGACAAAACTTAAAAGAATTCTGCGTAGAATTTGGTGAAGTGGAAACCCTCACGTGACGTGGCGTAGTGTCCGGTGATTGGTCACTTCGTGTGACATGATAATGGTTGCTTTGGATTCAGGAAAAGTGGACCACATGACAAAGGAATGGATGGCTCTGGAGAGTCCAGAGGTGGCTGGGATTCCCGGGCTGACTTCCGGCTTCAGGGATGACGGGAAGCAGTCACGCCAGGGTGACCGGCAAGCAGGCCTTCCAATGGGGAGTCCCTTCAGAGCTTGCCCTCCCCTCGAGTATCCTCCGCGGATTCGGAGAACCAGCATTAGAGCAAAGAGCACAAAGACACAACGCTAACTCAAACGCAGTGGCATGCCCCTCACCCCTCAATCAAGTAGCCACTTCCAACTCCGCTATCTTCGGGGAGCCAGGCCCTGGAGGATCTTGTTCACGAGGAGCAGGGAGTTTGCGGTTTGCAGGGAATTGGGGTGTAGAGGGTTAAAGCAAGACTATAGCCTGGTGGCCCTGGATCCGCCGCCCATTGGTCACCGTTCCTGCACCTGACATTGTCCTTTCTTACAACGGAAGCACCGAGCTTGTGATTGCACGTCAGTGTTACCGAGTGGTTTTAAGGACATTCTTGGCCCTGCTCTGACTCTAGTGCCTATGAGGTGCTATTCACTCCCCCGTCCTTTTCTTCCACATCTTCTTCCTGTCCATTTTCCTTGCTCTTTGTTTTCCTCGCAGCACACGGAGTCTGTTGACTGCCGCTGCGCAGTGTGGGCGCCGTGTGGCAGTGTGCACTGTTTCAGGGTTTTCCTTCGCTTCCTCTCTTCACTTTAGACACACTGACCAGTCTCCAGGCGTTTCCCTTAGTTTTTCTCAGTGCTTCTCCTCTGACCTGCGTGCGGAGTTCTGTGTTGCTGTGGCTTCCAGGAGGAAGCTAAAGTTGCTAGCTGATTGGCCAACATTTTGTTTGTATCAAACCATGATCACAGACGAAATTGGCACCTTGTTTTAAAACAAGGGAAAATGCCTCTTGGTTCCTGCAGATTCCTTCCTGGTCCTATTTCCAGGCAATTTAGAGAGATCCTGCTCAAAATTTAAAATTAAGAACTAATTTTGTGGGCTGGAGCGGTGGCTCGGTGGTTACGGCACTTGCCCAGCATGCGCAAGTACACGGGTTCAAACCCCAGCACCCATGTACACAACTAAGTGTCAGAGCAACAAAAGTCTTGTGAAAAACTCAATGAAAATTGATTCTCTCTCTCTCTCTCTCTCACACACACATACACACACACACACACACACACACACACTGTCCTCTCTTTGAAAAAAAAACACTAATTTTGTAGATGTGTCTCAGTGGTTAAGTGCTCTGGAGTTCAATCCCTGGTACAAAAAAAAAAAGGTGTGTGGGGGGGCGGGGTTGTGCATTCGCCATCGCTGGCTGCACTATCCAGGTCAAATAAATAAGCTCATCTCACTGAAAGCCGAAAGAGGAGCCATGGGGAGAGTGGGGCAGGCACCTAGGCTACCGCTCTTTCAAAACAGTGTCAGAGTAGGCCTTCCAGTCTCCTGGTGTCAGAGGCACCTGTCTTTGCCAGGGCTAGCCAGTGGCCAGCTCCTGGATTTCCTGCAAAGGGAAGTGCTATGGGGCTGAGGGGATGGTGGTAGCGATGGGCTGCACTAGTGTAGCATTGCTGAAGTGACTTTTCACCTCTGCTGTGTTTAGGGTCACCCTTGTGTCTGTTCACTAGTAGAAGTGATATGAAAGACTGCATCCACCGCTCTATAAATTCGTATTGAAAATAGGCCTAGAAAGCAGCAGTTACTGTGTCAATTCATGAAATGAAAATTTGAGTGTACAGAGCTGTCAAGACCTGTAATAACTGTAGATGAATGTAAATGTCTAGGTTTGGTGCCTCATCTTTGGGACAGTCTGTCACTTCCATGTACAATGCTTAGCTCTCTCCTGGGGGTAAGGTGTTAGGCAATAGCGTTTGAGCTTGAACACCAGTGTGGGTACAGAAGGAATACTTTTCAGCTCCTCAAGTCCTAGGAAAGAGAAAGGCCAAGACAGCTGTGGTCGGAGGGGCAGCCTGGACTGCAGTGGCAAGGATATGCTTAGATGGCAGTTCCCAGCTAGCTGTGATCCTGGTCTCCTTGGTGATGGCTGCTTGACTCTAAATTTGCTAAAAATCATTAATAGTGGACTTCAGTTGGTGAATATTATATAAGACATATCTCCAATAAAGCTGTATTCTTAAAGAGACTTTTTTTTTTTTAAAATAAACCCATATACCAGGAAGATATGAAAAGGAACCTGCAGGGAGACTTATCAATTGATGTAAGATATCTTTTAGAAACGTTTAGTCATATCTAGGTGTGAAAACCATGCCTGGAAAATCAGATGTAGAAATTACAGAATCGGTTTACATTTTGGGAGCTGAAGGAAAGTAAGAAAATCAGTTCATTAACAATATATGCATGAGGGGCTGGAGCAGTGGCTCAGTGGTTAGGGCATTTACCTGGCATGCACAAGTATGTGGGTTCAAAACCCAGCACTGCATACACAATGAAATGTCAGAGCAACGAAAGCCACATGAAAAATTAAATAAAATTGATTCTTTCTCTCTCTCACTGTCTCTCTCTTTAAAAAGAATATATATTTATACTCATGAGCCCAGTCCCATGACACATGTTTATAATCCCAGCAACTCGGGAGCCTGAGGCAAGAGGATAGCAAGTTCAAAGTCAGCCTTAGCAACTTAATGAGGTCCTTAGCAATTTAGCAAGAACTTGTCTAAAAATAAAAAGAGCTAAGGAAGGGGGTAGGGGATACAGCTCAGTGGCAGAGCATTTGCCTAGTATGCGCAAGGCCCCGAGTTCAGTCCTCAGCCCTCAGTCCTGAAATAAAAAGAAAAACAAAAGGCCTAAGGATGTGTACCCAGCAAGAATTAAAATTTTGAATATCCCACAAAACCCAAAATATTTATAAAAAGATTATTGCATCCTTTTGTTACCTGTTTTCCATGGCAGAAAAAAATTGCTTACCCTCTATATAATTTTTGATGATTCTGTTATTTTCTGTTATGTGGATTCACTAGAATTTATTTAACCTATTCTTTATTGAAACCTATTTATATTTTTTCCATTCTTTTCCATTTTAAAATTAGTATATCTGTCCATTTGCATATATCTTTTTTGCACATATATAAAATATTTTCTTTAGGGTTCTAGAAGTGGGATTGTTAAACACTTGGCTTGTATTTTTACATCACATTAATATGAATTTCCATTTCCCCTCTTCTGGTGACACCAATGTATGACGTAGTGTGAGAGTGGTCATTTTGCTCCAGCTTTGCTACACACTATCAGTCTTTTAAATCTGCCCATGTGCTAAGTATAAATGTTATTTGTCACTTTAAAATAATCCTCAGAGTTAGCTGAAGGTCAGCAAACTTCATGTTAACGCAGGACCATACAGTAAATATTTTAGGCCATACAGTTTCTGTTAAAACTATTCTACTTGGCTGTTGGGGCTTTCTGAAAATCGCCTTAGACGTGAGTAAAGAAATGCATATGACTGCTCCATTCAAACTTTATTTATAAAAATACATGAACGGGTCAGATTTGGCCCATGGGCCATAGTTTGCAGAGTCTCAGTCTGTTCAGTTTTTTGTCTTCAAGTCTAGGGAGGCCGGAAAAGGCTTAAAGCCAGAGAAACAACCATCTAAAATATGGATTTTATGGTCCCTTTTGGAAGTGAAAATGAAAGGAGGAGAATCTAGACAGGGTGGTTCTGAACATCCAGGTCCAGGTCTAGATCATTGTCCTTGCAGTGGGGATCAGCCCAGAAGTCTCCTGCTGAAGGTACTGACCATGTGTTCTAGTGCATGTGTGCCCCTGCTCTGTGCCTACCCTTAAATACTAGGCCAGCTTCCTTGACGGGGGGGATTATGGGGGCAGAAGGTGAGGGAACTGTGAGTGCAGGTGTTTGCAAGCGTGAATGGAGAAGAAAAGATTTTTGCATCCTTTTGTAACCTTTGAAACAAGCCTGCTCTCATTGCCTTTATTTTTTTTCCTCACCCAGCTCAGGCTTCTCAGAACTTTGTTTCTCTAGAAGAACCCTGAAGAAGACAGACCAGTTCTTCTGATTCTAAAACCATGGCTCATGTAAGCAGCTATTTCTTTCCTTGAGATTTCTCTCTCTCCCTGTCCCTTTTTTATTTTAAGATCATGTGAAAGAATGTTAATTCTTTATACTGAACCTTCTTATCTAACTAAACTTTCCTTTAATCCTCAATCACCTTGGTGCCTCTTATGCACCCCTCCTGCTTTTTAATCTTTAATCAGTGCTCCTCTGAGCATTGACCAAATCATCCAGCTTCTGCTGTGTTTTCATTCTGTCTGCAACACAAATGGGGCAGAGATGAAGTCTCCAGAAGGAGGTATTTGACTGTCCCTCATCAGAGTTGAAGTGTAATCAAACAAAGGATGAGCTTATTTGATGACACACAGGAAAACTCTGGAGTTTTCCACCTATCTGTGTCTTTAGGCAAGGTGCAGTTTAGTGTTGATTGGCCTCAGTCTCCCTATATGGTTGGGTTCTATTTTTGGAACAACAGGGGATTTTTCCAGGGAATCTTTGAGAGGTGAAAACTCATAATAGGGCCCATTTTGAGATTGAATGGAATGAGCTAGTCCTGATATCTGTGTGATTCTGGCTTATTCTATATCAAGATTCTTTATCTTAGGAACAGAGAAAGTATATAAGAATTTATCAGAAAATCACCAAGAGGTATAAATATTAGATTATTGTATTCTTCCATAATTAGAGAAACCTTAAGAGATATTATCCAACATAAATGTTGGATTCTTTCTGGATACTATGATTTAAATTTGATATATCCATAAGATTTGATTTTGTTGTTGATGATGATGCCCTGCTAGGGATGGAACCCAGGACCTTGTTCATGCTGGGCAAGTGCTGTACCAGTGAGCTACACTTACAGCAAGCTTGACTATTATATGTCTGATTAAAATTATTTATAAACTGGGCACGGTGCCTGTACTCCCAGCTGCTCAGGAGACAGGTGGTTAGGATCACTTGCACCCACAAAATCCAGATCAGCCTGGTCATCATAGTGAGAGACTATCTAAAATAAATAAATTAATAAAAATTTTAATAGAAAGGTCCAGATAAGGAAAAAGTAGGATATAATGATATAAAGATGAAGCTGAATATTAAATTCTATAATTTCATACAAACCCATTATTTGAGGAGAGATTTTATACAGCATTTATTAAAAGTCCCTGTGATTTTAATTAAAGGAAAAAGAGGTTGGATTTGCTTGTATCCACTGTTTATTTTCATTGGGAAACATTGATTTGTTCTTGAAAATGTTTGAGTAATTCAAGAACCCTACAATATATAGGGAATTTTGCATGTAGCAATAGGATTCTTCAAGAAAATAAATCGACTCTACTTGAGAATACCAGTGTCATTCCTGTCTCCAGCCTTTGTCATAGGCTCTCAGTCCCAGGCTATTTTTTGATACAGTTGCCTCTTGCTGCAGTGAAATATTTGATCTCCTCTTCCTTAAATATGCATCATGTAATCTCACCATTAGCATGTCGGTTTCTGGTTTCAGGAATTGCTGAAGTTCAGTGATGTGTCTGTAGACTTCTCTCAGGAGGAATGGAAGTGCCTAGACTCTGCTCAGAGGGACTTGTACAGAGATGTGATGTTGGAAAACTACAGCAACTTGGTCTCACTGGGTAAGTTCATCTACCTCAAATAACTGAGTCACTGCTCTTTGAAATAATAGCTTTCTCTTCCTCGAATTCAGGACATTTGTTTGTTCTGTGGTACTGGGGATTAAACTGAGGTCTTTGTCCTGCTAAACACATACTTTTTCACTGAGCTATACCACTAGCCCTTTAGGACTATTTAAAAAAAAAACTGAATTTCTTCCCCATCCCTCAAGGAATGGATTGAGCTTTGTTGGTTTATAAATACCATTTCACCATATTATAGTGATCTTTATGAAACATTTCCTTAACCCATTCCTATAGTTTCATCTTTTTATAATGACTAAGGGACTGCATTTGAATTCTGGAACATTTATTCCAAGGCAATTTCAAAAAACAAATGAAGGTTCACATTGAACTTGTGCTTAGATTTGCTTATGAATGTTATGTTTGGCAGGCTGAGAGTCCCATCTAGGGTCTACAAATTATTTGTCAAAATTTAAATTAATAAAATGTATTTGATATTGAAGCAAATATATTCTGTTTCTCACAACAACACATTGTGATTGAAAATTAAAATCAGTAACAGAATTTAACTCTAAATATCTTTTTTTTATTTAATTTTTATTTTTTTAAATTTTTTTTTCAGGGCTGAGGATTGAACTTGGGGCCTTGCGTGTGCTAGGCAAGCACTCTGCCACTGAGCTAAGTCCCCAACCCCTTAATTTTATTTTTAAAGAGAGAGGGAGGCAGAGATAAAGAGAGAATCTATTTTATTTATTTTTTTCATCTAGCCTTTGTTTCTCCAACACTTAGTTACGTATGTGGTACTGAGGTTTAAACCCAGGTTCTTAAGCATGCCAGGCAAGTGCTCCAACCGCTGAGCCACCGCTCCAGCCCCATAACTCTAAATACCTTAGCAAGAACTTCAAACTATCTTAGGAAGCTTCTTTGCTCCAAATAAATTAGTACCAACAACAATACTAATAGATATAAAAAAAATACTAATAGATAATAGAGTGCATACCGTATACCAGACACTGTTCTAAATATTAGCTATGACATAGATACTACTTTAATTTTCATTTTACAGGTGAGAAAACAGGACCAGAGAATTTAAGCAGTTTGTTTCGCATCATTTGTCAGTAAATGACAGAGCAGAATCTGAATCCTTAGTCTGGCTCCAGAGTCTGCTCTCAGTCCCTACTCTCAATAGAGTAAACCTATACGAGTTTGAATTCCAAAATGAGACTTTTTCCTGCCCATCAAGTTTCTTGATGCTCTAGGACCCTGAGGTTGCCCTAATTTGAATATTCTTTAATCTTAGTTTTCTCTGAAGTATTTATTGATATTATATCGATCCATAGTTATTGTAAATTTAATCAAGTCTTAAAATGTTTTTTAACTTGGCAATATTTTACTTCTATACCTTCTTATATTTCTTTCTTTTAATCAGGATATTGTGCCTCAAAGCCAGATGTGATTACCTTATTGGAGCAAGGGAAAGAGCCATTCATCGTGCTGGGGGATGTGCGAGGAAGACAGATTTCAGGTAAGTGGGGGCTCATCAGGTCAATCAGCATCATGCTTGCCACGAACACCAGCTGGTCGAGAGGGAAGCACAGCTTTGCATGCTGTTATGGACTAAGACAGGGAAGGAAACATACATTTTTTTAGTACCAAAAGAACTTTATGTGCATTCCCAATAATCACTGTCAGTGTTTTCCTCCTCTCATTTCAAGAAGGGGTCATTGGGAGGGAAGAAAGGACAGAAAGAGGAAAGACTGGAATTGAAATGGAGCAAACTGTTGTATGCACTTATGAATATGTAAAATGAACCTGTTACGCTCTTTCTTTCCCAGTGCAACCAATTCCTTTCTAGCTTTTGGTTTCCTGCATTGACTCTTTTGTGTTTGTGGTGCCCAGGATCAAACCTAGGGCCTCACACATCCTAGGAAAACACTCTACCACTGAGCCCCACCTTTGTTGATTGTTAAGCTTATTTCCAATTCCTGAAAGTTCATTTTTTAATTTATTCAGCATATATTTATTGATTACCTTCTCTGAGCCTAGCAGTGTGCCAAATATTACTTATATTTTGGTGGATAAGGCTAGAACTTCCCACATGAAAGATGTTGAATGGGAGACACAGTAAACTGTAAACAAATGAATAGATAACAATATAACGTGAACTAATGATGCCTGCAATGAAGGAAAAGTATGGAGGGTAAGGAGATGGAGTTGGGGCTGGTGCTCAGTGAAGACTTTACTACAGCAGGGATTTTGTGCAGAGACATGAAGTAAGGGCTATGTCCTGTGAATATCTGGAAGAAAATCATTCCAAGTGAAGGGAGCAATGAGATTTGTGTGTCCGAACAGCAAAGAGCTCAGAACAGATTTAGAGGAGGAAAAATACTAAAGAAGAGATTAGAGTTGAGCAGGGGGCCTGGAGCAGTGGCTTGGTGTTTACAGTCCTTGCCTGGCCAGCATTCATGATGTGGGTTCGAATCCCAGCACCACATACAATACAAAGTGTCAAAGCAATAAAAGCTACATGAAAACCAAATAAAAAATTGATTCTTTCTTTCTCTGTCTCTCTTACTGTCCTTCTCTCTCTCTAAATAAATAAAGTTGAGCAGGGGCCAATTCTTATATAGTTATTCATAGTGGGAAATTTGGATTTTTCTTTAAAAGGAGTAATTGAAAGCCATAATCTAATATATGCTTTTAAATGATCACTGTAGAGGTTATGTGGAAAATATCCTAAGTGGGGGCAAGATTGGAAGTAGAAAGATCAACTAATAGGCTGTTTCAGAGGTCTACACTAGTAGTAATGTGCTAGTAACTTGGATTAGGATGATGGTGGTGAGAAGATGGTGTATTCATCTTGTGTTTTGAAAGTAGAACTAATGATAATGAGGTGTGGGTGAAAGAGATGAACAGGATCCAGCAGATCTGGGCAGACAGGAAAGATGGATTGGAGGATGGAAATAAGAGTCCTATTTTAGGTATCCAGTTGTCCATCAGTATCCATGAAGGATTGGTTCTAAGATGTCCATCTGACATCAAAGTCCATTCAAGTCCCTTATGTAAAATGGGATAGTATTTTCATATAACCTATACATATCCTCCCATACTTTAAATCACCTCTAGATTACTTATAGTACTTAACATGGGGCAAATCCTACATAAATGGTTCCTATATTATATTATTTCAGGGAATAATGACAAGGGAAAAAAAGGTCTACATGTGTTCAATAAGGACATAATTTCTTTCAAATATTTCAATTTGGTTGAATCCATGGACACAGAACCTTATGATACAGAAGGTAACTATCTTATAGTTCAGATGCCTGTTTGTGGGCTGGAAATGTGGCTCAGTGGTAGAATTCTTGTCTACCATACGTGAAGCCCTGGATTCAATTTCCGGTAAAATACACGCACTCTTTCTCTTATACACACATACTGCCTATTTGTCATTGAGGATGGGATGTTAAGCAGGCATCTGAAAAAGCAAGTTGAGCCCTCAGGGAGTGGTTAGGACTAGTTATATAAATTTGGCTGTCCAACCATGGGACTGGATGAGATCATTTATAGATGATCTAATCTACCACCTGTTTTTGTAAATAAAATATTATTGGAACATATCCATGGCTGTGTATTTACATATATTCTGTGGCAGATTAAAATAGTTGAGGCCCTCAGAACCTGAAATATTTACTATTTGACCCTTTACAGAAAAAATTTACTGACCCCTCCCCTAGGCAATGAGTGCTGAAAGAGGCCAGATGAGACAGAAGACAGAGGCCTTCCATTCAGAGAAGAAAGGAGACTGCGGTCATGTAGGCCTGGAGGGGGTGGTGCTATGAAAATGAGGTAAATGCAGCGGAAGAGAGTGATCATCTATAGGTAGACTGGGAATTACCCACCAGATGTGGCAGGAAGGAAGTTTTTGGTGACCGTAAATCAAGAGGACAATGGAGTCTGAGGATGAAAACTTACCAGGTTCTCTGTTCGTAGCAGTTCAGTTTACTAGCTAAATTATTATACAGCCCTTTGTTTTGTCTTACTATGTTGTTGAGGCTGCCTTTGAACTTGTGATCATGCTGCCTCTTCCTCCTGAGGAAGGTTTGTCTCAGAGAGAATGGGAGGTGAGGCACTGGTGATGGTGAGATAGAAAATTTCTTTAATGGAGATTTTGGTAGGAAAAGAACTAGAGATAGATTAGAAGCTACAAGGGTATGTGGGGTAATAAATTGATTTTAAGATGAAAATGATTCCATAGAAAGAAAAAAAAATATTGAGGTAGAAGGAAAGATTATGAAAATTGGGAAGGGGTAGGAAGTGCAGTGCATAAGAAAAATTAAGAGAATTATAAATACAGGTAAGTTGATATGACAAAGGGAAGGTTATTTCTTTTCAATGCTTTGTTTTTATTAGAGGAATAAGGGAAATTATCAGCTAAGGGCAGGTGGAAGGGAGAGTTGTATGTTTGAAGTAAAAAGGTATTGAATATATTTTAATATTGATGTTCAGTTTACCTGCACTTCAATGGCTTCTTCACTTTTTGTTTTGTTTTGATGAGCAATGAACAGTAAGAACAATTAACATTTAACAGTTGTTTACTCTGTACCACATGTTGTTAAAAACACTTAATCTACAAAGCTCAAGAAGTCCTCACAACACATATAAGAAAAGTACTATTATCTGGGCAGGATGGCACACAACTATAATTCCAGAGATTATAGAAACCATGACATATGCCTATAATTCTAGTTAATTGAGAGGCTGAGGCAGGAGAATCACAAACTTGAGGCTAGCCTTGGCAACTTAGTAAGACTTTGTCTCAGAATATAAATTTTGTTCTATTTATTTTTATTTTTTCATCTGATTTTTGTGTATGCAGTGCTGGGGATTGAACCTGGGTCCTTATGCATGCTAGGCAAGTACTCTACTGCTGAGCCACTGCTCCAGCCCCCTACAAATCTTTAAACATCTGATCTTTGACAAAGGGGTTCAAAATGTAACATGGAGTAATGACAGCCTATTCAACACATGGTGCTGGACAAACTGGACAGCTATCTGCAGGAAATTAAAATTAGATCCTTTTCTCTCACCTTGCACAAAAATCTAATCAAAAAGAATCAAGGAATTAGGAATTAAACCAGCTACCATTCAACTGCTAAAAGAAAAATTAGTACCAATACTCCAGCATATGGAAGTAGGCAATGACTTTCTCAACAAGACTCCCAGAGTGAAAGAAAGTCAAGAATCAATGAGTGGGATGCCATTAAAGTAAAAAGCTTTTGCTCAGCCAAAGAATTGGTCATAATTGTCAACAGAGAACCTATAGAACGGGAGAGAATCATGGCCTGTGATTCCTCCAACACAGGACTAATATCCAGCATTTACAAAGAACTCAAAAACCTTGATATCAGAAACACAACAATCCAATCAATAAATGGGCCAGAGAGCTAAACAGAAACTTCTCAACAGGGGAGATCGAGCAAGCCAATGAACACATGAGAAAGTGTTCTAAATCACTAGTTATCAAAGAAACGCAAATCAAAACTAGATTAAAGGGGCTGGAGAGGTGACTCAACCATTACGGTGCTTACCTGGCATGCGCCAGGTTCAAACCCCAGCACCACAAAGGCCACATGAAAAACTAAATAAAAATTGTTAAAAAAAAAAAAAAACTACATTAAGATTTCACCTCATTCTAGTCAGATTGGCAAAGATGAAGAATATAAACAAGAACATACTGGAGGGGTTGTGGGGAGATAGGCACACTAGCACACTGTTGGTGGAACTGCAGATTGGTACAGCCACTCTGGAAAGCAATGTGGAGACTCTCAAAAAATTAGGGTTGGATCCACCATATGATTCAGCAATTTCTCTTCTGGGTATTTTCCCACGTGTTAGAATCAGTACATTACAGTGACACAGCAAAATCTCTGTTCGTAGCAGTTCAGTTTACTAGCTAAATTATTATACAGCCCTTTGTTTTGTCTTACTATGTTGTTGAGGCTGCCTTTGAACTTGTGATCATGCTGCCTCTTCCTCCTGAGTTACTGGGATTAGACATTCACCACCACAGCCCACAAGAATCTTTACTCTTAATGAATGACTGTCCTTTGACATTTGTTTACTTATTGGCTCTTTTGGCCAGTACAGAAAAAGAAGCAAAACCAGTAAGTACAGGGTCTTGGGGGCCAAGAACTGACTGTCCAGAGAGGATCTGATTTCATGCAGCAAATTGGAAGTGTTTGGAGATTTAATGAAGAGCAAGAGTTTCTCACACTGTTAGTAACATGCATTTTTTTTCTTGTGAAAAATAAAAGAAATAGAAATTTTATTTCTTTTTTTTTAATTTTTAAAGAGAGAGGGACAGTGAGAGAGAGAAAGAGAAAATCTATTTTATTGAGTTTCTCATGTGGTTTTCATTGTTCTGACACTTCGTTGTGTTCATGGTGCTGGTATTCTATCCTGCATCCTTGCACGTGCCAGGCAAGTGCCATAACCAGTCAGCCATGGCTCCAGCCCCAGTTGAAAGAACCAGAAAAATACATATAAGAATGTGCACAGCTTTATGTCATTTAATTCCATATTATCTTTTACATTTACATTTTTTTCATTTCAAACATGTTTGGTGAGATTTAATTGATATTTAATTTTTCTTTTATTAGAGATGCTACTGTGATGCAAATTTATCTTAAATGAACAGTTTACCTTTGATTTGAAGTGATTTTCATCAAGTGTGGTGGCACATGCCTGTAATCCCAGTGACTTGGGAGGCTGAGGCGGGAAGATTGCCAGGTCAAAGCCAGCCTGAGCAACTTAGGCCCTAAGAAACTTAGTGAGACCCTGTCTCAAAAAAAAAAAAATGTGATTCTCAAAAGCATAATTCTTTTCAGTTTCAACATTCCACCATCCCCAGGTTTAAATTGCAACCATAGCTTCCTTAATCATAAATATTCTCGTTCTGTAATCTCTTACATCAGCAAAAAAATGATGGCTATAAAATAACACTGGCTAAACAGGCAAAAGCAGTTTTAGATACAGGTATATTTGTTTTCAATCTCTCTCTCTTTAAGTGAGAGAAAGAATTTTTTTTCATCTAGATTTTGTTTTTCTGACATTTAGTTGTATATATGGTGCTGGGGTTCAAACCAAGGTCCTCACACGTGCCAGACAAGCACTCTTATTGCTAAGTCACCTCTCCAGCCCCTCCATTTTCTCTGTAATTAAAACTATTGGCCTTCAAAATAGAGAATAACATCACATTGTCATAATTATTGTAGATGTACAGTAAATCTTAAAGTTGGGTAGTTTCAAACCTCTTACTTTGTTTTTCTTCAATACCATGTTAGCTATTTTGAGTCTTTTGCCTTTCCATATAAATTTTAGAATAGGGGGCTGGAGCAGTGGCTTGGCGGTTATGGCGCTTGCCCAGCATGTGTGAGTACACAGGTTCAAACCCCAGCACCCAAGTACACAACTAAGTGTCAGAGCAACAAAAGCTACGTGAAAAACTCAATAAGTATTGATTCTCTCTGTCTCTCTCTCTCTCACTGTCCTTCTCTCTTTAAAAAAATAAATTAATAAATGTGTTAGTATTCCGAATTTAATTTACTGAGTTTTTTTTTTTTTCAGTACCAGGGATTGAATTCAGGGCTTCTCGTGTGCTGGGCAAGTGTTCTGCCACTTAATCTTTTTATGTCATATATTTTATATGTTTCTATTGTTTTAATGGATTTTTAAATTTATCTGTATATTTGTAAACTATACTTTCTATTGAAATACAACATATAGAGAAGGATGTACATGTTATTAATGAACATAACCATAAAACTACGCAGGTCAAAAAGTAAACCATTTCCAGGAAGGAACACTCCAAAATACTTTATATGAAACAAGCATAACCCTGATACCAAGAAAAGTACCAGCCAGTATCCCTGATGAACACAGATGCACACTTCCTTAATAAAATATTAGAAAACCACATTCAGAAATGTATCAAAAAGATAATACACCATGATCAAGTGGGTTTCATTCCAGGGATGCAAGGTTGGTTCAACATACACAAATCAATAAATATGATTTGTCACTTAAACAGAGTTAAGGACGAAAATCACATGATCATCTCAATAGATGCAGAAGAGGCCTTTATAAAAATACAACATGCATTCATATTAAAAACACTGGAGAAGCCAGGGATTGAAGGGACTTTCCTCAACATTGTAAAGGCCATCTATGACAAACACAAAGCGAACATCATACTAAATGGTGAAAAACTGAAAGCATTTCCACTAAATTCAGGAATAAGACAAGACTGTCCACTCTCGCCCTCCTATTCAATATATTCCTCAAAACATTAGCCAGAGCCATCAGGCAAGAAAAGGAAATCAAAGGGATACAAATAGGAAACGAGAAAGTCAAACTATCTCCATTTTCTGATGATATATTTCTGTATCTAGAAAATCCACAAATTACATGAGAAGACTTCTAGAGCCTATACATGACTTTAGCAAAGTAGTAGGCTATAAGATCAACACCCGTAAATCAATAGTGTTCCTATACTCCAGCAGTGAATCAACAAAAGGAGAAATCGGGAAAACCACCCCATTGACAGTAATCTCAAAAAAAAAAAAACAAAAACTCTTGGAATTTAATCTAACCAAAGAGGTAAAAAAGCTGTATAATGAAAACTATAGAAAACACTGAAGAAAGAAATTGAAGAAGACTTTAGAAGATGTAGAGATATCCCATGTTCTTAGGCAGGTAGAATTAATATTGTCAAAATTGCTATAGTGCCAAAAGCACTATACAGATTCAGTGCAATCCCCATCAAAATACTAATGATATTCTTCACAGAATTAGAAAAAAACAATTCTTAAATTCATTTGGAAGAATGAGAGACCCAGAATAGCTAAAGCAATACTAAGTAAGAAAAATGAAGCAGGAGGCATCACCATAACTGCTCTAAAATTATACTACAGAGCTGTAGTTACAGAAACAGCATGGTATTGGTATCAAAACAGACATGAAGACCACTGGAACAGAATAGAAGACACAGGGACAAATCTACACACCTATAGCCTTCTGATATTTGATAAAGATGCCAAAAATCTTGTAGAAAAGACAGCCTTTTCAACAAATATGCTGAGAAAACTGGATACCTATATGTAGAAAAATGAAATTAGACCCTTATCTTTCACGCTGCACAAACCTCAAACTGAAGTAGATCAACGACTTGGGAATCAGATCAGAAAATTTACAACTGCTAGAAGAAAATATAGGGTCAACACTTAATCATATAGAAGCTGACACTGACTGACTTCCTTAGCAAGACCACCCAAAGCACAGGAAAGAAAACCAAGAATCAATACGTGTGATGTCTTTTAACTAAAAAGCTTCTGTACAGCTAAGTAAATGTTTAAGACTATGAAGAGAGAGCCTACAGAATGGGAGAAAAATCTTGGCCAGCTGCCCCTCTGATAGGCAGCTGCAACTCTAATCCAGAAAATATAGAGAACTCAAAAACCTTAACACCAAAAAAGCAAAAACAAACAAACACCCAATCAATCAATGGGCAAAAGAGCTAAACCAAAAATTCTCAATAGAAGAAGCACAAAAGGCCAATAAATATATGAAAAATATTCAACATCTCTAGCAATCAGAGAAATGCAAATCAAAACTACATTAAGATTTCATCTCTTGTCAGAATGGCAAAGATCAAAAACATGAACAGCAACAAATGTGGGAAAGGTTGTGGGGGAGAAAGGAACGCTTGTACGTTCTTGGTGGGACTGCAGATTAGTACAACTACTCTGGAAAGCAGCATGGAGATTCCACAAAAAAAAAAAAAAAAAAAAAAAACTAGGGAGGAAACCACCATATGACCCAGCTATCCCACTCCTGGATATTTTCTCCAAAGTTCTAAAATTGGCATAATATAGCAGCACAGCCACATCAATGCTTATAGCAAGCACAATTCACAATAGCCAAATCCCAGATGGCCATCATTAGATGAATGAATTAAGAAATATATATACATACATGTTATATACACAATGGAATTTGGCTCAGCTGTTAAAAAGAATGAAATCATGGCCTTTGCTGCTAAAAGGATGGAGATGGAGAAAATAATGCAGAGTGAAATTAGCCAAACTCAGAGACTAAAAGCTTGAACGTTTTCTCTCAAATGTGGAAGCTAGAGTAAAATAAAGGAAATGGTGAAGAAAGGATAAGATTACACACACACACACACATTCAAATACAAATTAGTAGAGGAGCAAAGGGAAGTTGGGAAGTCTAGTAGAGGAAAGAGAAGGAGAGGGGAGGAAAGATGGGAGAGAAAAGGGGGAATAAAAAATGTATATTTCGGGGTCTAGAGCAGTGGCTCAGCAGTTGGTGTGCTTACCTGTCATGCTAAAGAACCCAGGTTCAAACTCTAGCACTGTATACACAACTAAGTGTTGAAGAAACAAAGGCCAGATGAAAAAATAAAATAAAGATTCTCTCTCTCTCTAAAAATGTATATTTTGTACCTCTAAGATAATAAATAATTCCAATGTAATCAATACAAACTGGAAAAACTTTACAATAATCAATGGGAGATCAGTAGAAGAAAGGGAATAGGGAATGGAAAGATATGAGGGAGGGGGACAGTGCTGGTAAGGGATTTTGGACAAATTAAATTGTTATATCACGTGCACGTATGAAGATGTAATAGCAAATCCCATCATTATATCCTACTACAATGCACCAATAAAAAATGTGGAAAAACCATTTCCTGAATCTCTGTTACTCCCTCTAAAGCTTCTTCCTGTTGTTATTCTCCCACAGTGACTTTTGATACCAGAAATTGATTTTGTCTGTATTTTTACCTTACATGTGTGGAATTTTATAATCTATACTATTCTGTCTAACTTTCTAAGATCAACATTATGTTCATGAGATCCATCTTCATTATGTGGATGTGGTTTGTTTATTCTTCTTGTTGTATATCATTTTTGTATGAGTACACCACAATTAATTTTTCTTCTTGTTAGAGAACTCAGGTTGATTCCAGTTTTGGGGGTGTTTTTTTTTTGGCGGGGAGGGGTGAGGATTGGGTTTTTGGGGGGTAGGTGGTTCTGTTTGTTTTTGTACTTGTCCTTTGGTGAGTATTTTTACAAATTTCTGTTCAGTATATACTTAAA
This sequence comes from Aplodontia rufa, assembly GCA_004027875.1. Lineage (NCBI taxonomy): Eukaryota > Metazoa > Chordata > Mammalia > Rodentia > Aplodontiidae > Aplodontia > Aplodontia rufa. The sequence continues at coordinate 57,254 of PVKS010010787.1, forward strand.
AATTGAAGTTCATGGTCACTGAATATTCATGTATTGTTTTGGGTGCTTCCAAACAAAATGAAAAATTAGAAAGGGCTGGGGATGTGGCTCAGTGGTTAAGTGTCCCTGAATTCAATCCATAGTGCCAAAAAAGAAAGAAAGAAAAATGACCATTGAAGTACTTTGCACTTCTCTGGTTGTCTGTTTTTCCCTACCTCATTTTTTAAAACAATTTCTTTTTAATATTTTTAGTTGTAGATGGACACAATACCTTTATTTATTTATTTTTATGTGGTGCCAGGGATCGAACCCAGTGCCTCACACATGGTAGGCAAGCATTTTACCATTGAACTATGAACGCAGGCCCTCCCTGCCTGATTTTTGAAAGTTCGTTTTATTCTGGATGCAACTTCTTTGTTGCAGATATATGTGTGTGTATATATATATATTCCCATTAACCCAGCTATGGCCTATTAATCTTTGCTGTCTGCTGTTCTTTTTTCTTTTTGTGTTTGGTACTAGGGATTTAACTGATGGGCACTTTACCATGAAGCTATATTCCCAGCACCCCCCTTTTTTGCTTCTTTATTTTATTTTATTTTTTTTAAGAGAGAGAGAGAGAATCAATTTTATTTAGTTTTCCATGTGGCTTTGGTTGCTGTGACACTTCATTGTGAATGTGGTGTTGGGGTCCAAACCCACGGACTCGCACATGCAAGGCAAGCACCGTAACCACTGAGCCATTGCTCCAGACTCCCCGCCCCCTTTTTTTAAAGAGAGAGGGACAGTGAGTGAGAGAAAGAGAGGATCAGTTTTATTTAGTTTTTCTCGTGGCTATCATTGTTCCAACACTTTGTTGTGAACGTGTGGCTGGGGTCCGAACCTGCGGACTAGAACATGCCAGGCAAGCACCATAACCGCCGAGCCACTGCTCCAGCCCCACTTTCTTTTTAAAGAGAGAGAGAGAAAGAGAGTGAGAGAGAGAAACAGATTTTTTTAAATTTTTTCATCTGGTTTTTGTTTTCCCTCTACTTAGTTGTGTATATTGTGATTGAGGGGATTGAGCCCAGGTCCTTGCACATGCCAGAAAAGCACTCTACTGGCCCTTTCTTAAAATTTTAAATTTTGAGTTAGGATCTCACAAACTTTCTGAGGCTGGCCTTGAACTTGAAATCCTCCTGTCTTGGTCTCCTGAGTCACTGGGATTACAGGCGTGCACCACTCCACTCAGCATCAGTCTTCCTTTCTTTTGACAGAAGTCCTGAACTCACTTCAGATCTTTCCTACTGTATCCCAAAAATACACAATTCTCCAGAGAGCCCAGGGTTGAGATATATAGATATATGTGTGTGTCCCACATCTTACTCTATCGGTGACTTATTTTTCACTCTCTCATTAACTACTTTTTTTTTTCTTTTTTTCAATTTTTTTATTAGTGCATTATAGTTGTACATAATGATGGGATTTGTTATCACATATTCCTAGAGGCACACAATACAGCAATACAATTTGGTCTATATCCCCGCTCCCCCTAACCACCACACCCCTCTACCTCTCTCCTCCCGTCTGAATTCTTTTTTTTTTCTTTTTTTTCTCTTCTTTTTTTTTATTATTATTTTTTGAACAACCTTACACGATTTTAACAAAATAATATAAAATGTGTATAAAATGTGTAAATATTCTGGATATTGCAATTATCTCCAGGAGTGCCCCCCCCAATTACCCTCCCTTATCCCTCCCTTCCCTTTCCCTTTATAATTCTAAAAA
>PVKS010010788.1:0-58819 GCA_004027875.1 Aplodontia rufa
TCTCCAATGAAAAGGGAGTGATAACCCCGACCCCATGGAAATCCAACAAATTATAAGATCGTATTTTGAAAACCTATACTCCTCCAAATTTGATAACTTGGAAGAAATGGATAAATTTCTTGACACATACAACATTCCTAAATTGAATCAGGAGGATATTGAATTCCTAAATAGCCTAATCACAGGCACTGAAATCCAAATTGCAATTAAAAGTCTACCAAAGAAGAAAAGCCCAGGACCGGATGGCTTCTCCGCTGATTTTTACCACACTTTTGAGGAGGAACTAACACCTCTCCTTATTAAGTTATTCCAAGAAATTGAAAAGGAGGGAATGCTCCCATCCACTTTTTATGAAGCAACCATAACTCTGATACCAAAACCTGACAATGATACATCAAGAAAAGAAAACTATAGACCAATATCCCTTATGAACTTGGATGCAAAAATCCTTAATAAAGTACTAGCAAACCATATTCAAAAACTTATCAAGAAAATAATCCATCATGATCAAGTGGGCTTCATCCCAGGAATGCAGGGTTGGTTCACCATATGCAAAACAATTAATGTAATCCACCACTTAAACAGAATCAAGGACAAAAACCATATGATCATCTCAATGGATGCAGAAAAGGCCTTTGATAAAATCCAGCACCCTTTTATGTTCAAAACTCTTAGAGAAGATGGGGTTCAAAGGACCATTTCTGAACTTTGTTAAGGCTATATATGCTAAACCCTCAGCTAGTATAATACTAAACGGAGAAAAGCTGAAAGCATTTCCACTAAAATCAGGAACAAGACAAGGCTGTCTGCTCTCACCACTTTTATTCAATATTGTTCTTGAAACCCTAGCTGGAGCAATTAGGCAAGAGAAAGAAATTAAAGGGATGAAAATAGGAAGAGAGGAAGTCAAACTCTCTCTTTTTGCTGATGACATGATCCTGTATCTGGAAAATTCAAAAAACTCCATCAGTAAACTGCTTGAACTCATAAATAGATTTAGCAAAGTGGCAGGATACAAGATCAACACGCATAAATCAATAGCTTTCCTATATACTAATAATAATAGGACTGAAGAAGAAGTCAGGAAATCAGTCCCTTTCAAAATATCTACGAAAAAATTAAAATACTTGGGAATTAACCTTACAAAGAAATCAAAGATCTCTTCAACGAAAACTATCGGACATTGAAGAATGAAATCCAAGATGACCTAAGAAGATGGAAAGATGTCCCATGCTCTTGGTTAGGCAGAATTAATATAATAAAAATGGCCATTCTACCGAAAGCTTTATATAGATTTAATGCTATCCCTATAAATATACCTATGTTGTTCTTTACAGACATAGAAAAAGCAATTCTCAAATTCATTTGGAACAAAAAGAAACCAAGAATTGCCAAAACACTACTAAGCAAGAAAGATGAAACAGGCGGTTTTGCCATTCCAGATCTAAAACTATACTATAGAGCCATAGTAACAAAGACAGAATGGTATTGGTATCAAGATAGGAAAGAAGACCAATGGAATAGAATAGAAGACCCCGAAACAAACCCTCAAATCTTTAGATATCTGATTTTTGACAAAGGGGGACAAAATATTACATGGAGAAGTGACAGCCTCTTCAACAAATGGTGCTGGACAAACTGGTCATCCACCTGCAGAAAGTTGAAATTAGACCCATATCTTTCTCCTTGCACAAGAATCAAATCAAAATGGATCAAGGAGCTAGGTATTAAACTAGCTACCTTGCAACTCATAGAAGACAAATTAGGTCCAACACCTCAGCATTTGGGAGTAGGCAAAGACTTTCTCAACATGTCTCCTAAAGTGAAGGAAGTAAAGTCAAAAATCAGTGAATGGGATGCCATTAAGCTACAAAGCTTTTGTACTGCCAGGGAAACAATCAAGAGAGTCAAGAGGTTTCCTATGGAAATGGAGAGTATCATGGGCTATGATTCCTCTGACAAGGGTCTCATATCCAGAATCTACAAAATCCTCAAAAATATCAACTACAAAAACACTAACAGCCCAATTAATAAATGGGCCAAAGAGCTAAATAGAGACTTCTCACCAGAGGACATTGATCAAGCCAATGAATACATGAGAAAGTGCTCTAAATCTCTAATAATCAGAGAAATGCAAATGAAAACCACATTAAGATATCACCTTACACCAGTCAGAATGGCAAAAATGAGGAAAATAAACAATAATAGATGCTGGAGGGGCTGTGGAGAGATAGGCACACTAACACACTGTTGGTGGAGCTGCAGACTGGTACAGCCCCTCTGGAAAGCAGTGTAGAGAATCCTCAAAAAACTAGGGATGAGCCCACCATATGACCCTGCTGTTCCACTCCTGGGTATCTTTCCAGGTGACTTAGAATCAACACATTGTAGTGACACAGCAATATCTCTGTTCATAGCAGCTCAATTTACTATTGCTAGGCTATGGAAACAACCCAGATGTCCCTCACTGGATGAATGGATCAAAAAACTGTGGTACATTTATACCATGGAATATTACACAGCAATTAGAAACAATGATATTGCAGCCTTTGAAGGTAAATGGATGGCTATGGAAGAAATTATGCTGAGTAAAATCAGCTTAACCCAGAGAACTAAGGGTCAATTGTCTCCACTCATCTGTGGAGGTTGGGACCAGACCCTGGCCAGTGAGAAAGTTGGTGTATTATCATGTGTTAAATCCAGATAAGGTGTAATGTTATACAACATAATCCTTTTTTAGTGATATTGTGGGAAGGGGAAGGGAGGGATAAGGGAGGGTAATTGGGGGGGCACTCCTGGGGGTAATTCTAATATCCAGAATCTATACACATTTTATATTATTTTGTTAAAAACTTGTATGGTTGTTCAAAAATTTAAAAAATTATATATAAAAAATAAAATGAGTCCTTTTTGTAAAAACTAAAAAAAAAAAGAATAAAACACTTGGGTGTTAAACTAACAAAGGAATTAAAGTACATCTACATAGAATATTGCTGAACATTGAAGAAAGAAATTGAGGAAGACCTGAAAAGATGGAAAGACATCCCATGTTCTTGGTTAGGCAAAATCATTATAGTTAAAATAGCCTTTCTCCCAAAAGCGCTGTACAAATTCAGCATAATCCCCATCAAGATACCAATGTTATTTTTCACATATACAGAAAAATCATTTCTTAAATTCATTTGGAATAATAAGAAACCAAGAATAGCCAAAGCACTACTAAGCAAACAAAATGAGATAGGAGGGATCACAATACCTGACCTGAAATTATACTATAGAGTTGTAGTAACAAAAACAGCATAGTATTGGTATCATAATAGGCAGAAATACCAATGAAATAGAATAGAAGACACTGAGACTACTAACCCACAAGTCTTTAACCATCTGATATCAATAAAGGGGGCAAAAATATAGTGTGGAAGAAAGAGAGCCTATTGAACAAATGGTGCTGGATAAACTGGATAGCCATATGCAGACAATTGAAATTAGATCCTTATCTCTCACTCTGCACAAAAATCAAATTTAAATGGATTAAAGAACTAGAAATTAAACTAGCAACCATATAATTATTAGAAGAAAAAATAGGGTCAACATTCTACCATATTGGTGTAGACACCTTCTTCCTTAACAAGACTCATACAAGAATTCAAACCATGAATTAATGAGTGGGATGCCATTAGACTGAGAATTCCACAGAACTAAGAAATTAGTCAAGAGAATGAAGAGAGAATCAACCGAATGGGAGAAAACCATGGCCTGCTACCTCTCTGACAAGGGACTAATATCCAGAATATACAAAGAACTCAAAAAACTTAATTCCAAAATCACAAATAATCCAATCAATAAATGGGCTAGGGAACTAAACAGAAACTTCTTAACAGAGGAAATCCAAAAAGCCAAAAGATGTATGTGAAGTGTTCTACATCCCTAGCAATCAGAGAAATGCAAAACTGCACTGAGATTCCACCTCACTCCAGTGAGCATGGCCAAAATGAAGACTATAAACAGTAACAGATGCTGGAGAGGTTGTGGGGAGAAAGGAACACTAACTCACTGTTGGTGGGACTGCAAGCTGGTACAGCCACTCTGGAAAGCAGTGTGGAGACTCCTCAAACAGGGATGGAACCACCGTTCAACCCGGCTCTTCTACTCCTGGATATTTTCCCAGAAGAGCTAGTATTGCTTATTATAGAGACACAGGTACATCAATGTTTATAGCAGCTCAATTTAGAATAGCAAAATGATGGAAACAACTAGATGCCCTTCACTGGGTGAATGGATCCAAAAACTGTACACACACACACACAGTGGAGTTCTACTCAGTTTTTACAAAGAACAATATCCTGGCTTTTGCAGGTAAATAGATGGAAATGGAAAAAATCATGTTGAGTAAAATAAGCCAAACCCAGAGACTTAGGGTGAATTGTTTTCTTTCATATGTGGAAGCTAGAATAAAACCTAGGATGAAAGTTAGTCAAGTTTATTTAATAGACCCACCGAATCTGAAGTAACACATCAGCTGTGGGTACTATAGCTATGAAGGGAGGGGAGAAGAAAAGGAGGGGAAAAGTGGGGTGTTGAATACTGTAGAGTACAGTTGACTCCCAAGAGAACCTCAAATGCACCCAGGCAGGTGTATAATTCTAGTAATTTCAAGGTTTAAATTACACATTTATGGTCATTTATTTCAGTAACTTAGGGGAACTGCAAAGGAGTCACGGGATCAGGGATTAGGTGTAGCAGGGGAGATTCTGGGCAACTCTGTCAATTTGTATGCATGTGTGAATGTGAACCAGTGAATCCCTTCATTATGTAAGATGATGCCGAACCAATAAAAAAGTAAATACGGGGTGGCCTGGTGACTTTGAATTTAGACTGACTTAGGTGTGAACTTGAACTCCACAGCATAGGCCTTGCAGTTACTTAGGCCTCAGAGCCTTATTTGTGAACCAGAATAAAAGGTTCCTACCTCATGTGGTCTACTGGAGAATTAACTCATGTAACATGGTAAGTGCTTCTACAGAGATCTTCAGTAGATGGTAGCTTTTCTCTCAGTGTTAGGGTTACAGTTAAAGCAATATTGTTGTATTGTCGTATACCTCTCTTGAATTAATTAAAATTAATTTTGTTGCTTTTTTGTTTGTTTTATTTATTTTTTCTTACCAGGGATTGAACCCAGGGATGGTCAACCATGGAGCCACATCCTAAGTCTGTTTTTCTGAATTGTTGGTTGGTTGGTTGGTTTTTGAGGCAGGGTCTTGCAAAGTTACTGAGACTGGCTTTGAACCTTAAATTCTTCTGCCTTAGCCTCCCAGACTGCTGGGATTAAAAGCGTGGAGGATGCCATAGTAGCTTCTAGAAGGAAAAGCAGAATGCCCATCTTCTGGAAGGACAGGAACCAGAGCAGCAAGGATTCTGTGTCTCTCTGGGATGCTATAAGATGATTTGGTGACCCTGGACGCTTCCCATTTCTTTAAATTTTGAGATTGCCAGGAGAATTTGGCCCAGTTTGGATCAGTCTTCGTGGGCCATCTGAAAAGGCAGGTAGAGAGAGGGGCTATTGGGAAATCACTTGTACACAGCACTGTACCCAATTTCTGTCTTCTATGGATAATATTGGAAGTATTTTTAGAATGTTTTTCATTTTAACTTATAAAACTTTGGCTCTTGAGGGGAGAAAGCAGAAGCAGAGGTTTATTTGTTTACTCATTTATTCAATAAATATTCATATTTGGTGTATGTGTGTGTGAGAGAGAGAGAGTGCACGTGTGTGCATGCGCATTCTGCCACTAACCTACATCTCCAGCAACATTTTCAAATAATTTGGGACAGCGATATGTGATACATAAAGACTCTGAAATAGAAATGAACAATAAATTTCCTTGGAAAGTGCTTATACAGTTGGCCCTCTATATCCTTGGATTCTGCATCTAGAACCCATGCATGGATTGAAAAAAATTATTTTTTGAGAGGGACAGTGAGAGAGAGACAGAGAGAATCAATTTTTACTGAGTTTTTCACATGGCTTTCATTACTGTGACACTTAGTTGTGTATGTGGGTGCTGGGGTTTGAACCCGTGTACTTGTGCATGCCAGGCAGGTGCCGCAAGGTGCCGCAACCACGAGACACCACCTCAGCCCTGGATTGAAATTTTATTTTATTTTTTAAGAGAGAGGGACAGTGAGAAAGAGAGAGAGAAAGAAACAATTTTTATTTAGTTTTCATGTGGCCTTCATTGCTCCGACACTTAGTTGTGTACATGGGTGCTGGGGTTTGAACTCACATACTTGTGCATGCCAGGCAAGTGCCATAACCACCAAGCCATCACTCCAGCCCCTGGATTGAAAATTTTTGAAAAAACATTGTATCTATACTGAAGTTGTACAGACTTTTCTCCTTGTTATTATTCCATAAATACAATAATTATTTACGTAGCATTTACATTACACAGGTGTTATACAAAGATGACTCATGTATGGAAAAATATGTAGAGGTTGTGTGCAATTACTGCACCATTTGATGCAATGTGAGGGACTTGAGCATTTTCACATTTTGGTGTCCTCCTGGGGTTCTGGAACCATTCCTCCATGTATACCCCAGGATGATTATACCATATGTAGCTGTTATTAAATGACCACCCCATTTTTTTTACAAATATAAACTTTGATCTTAATACTGGATGTTTTCTTAAGACATTAGAGCTGTGATATATGACACTGTTACTCACCAAACAGGTATGCAGTTAGCTATCAGCTCAGCTATTCAGACTTAATTATGCTCTTATTTTATTTTTTATTAAGAAATTAGTTATTGTACAATCAAACAATGCATCCAAAGTAACAATATGATATGCATATATTCTTAAATCAGATTTACCCTATAGATTCCTCCCTATTCTCCCTCCTTTTCCTCTCCCCTACTTGCTCCCTCCCCACTCCTTCCCAATACATATCTATGATTGCCCTAGATTATGTGTTACTACGTCTTTGCTGGGTCTAATACATGAGGCTGACTACCTTTCACACAGGCCTAGGTTTAGCTCCAGCCTCCACAAATGAATGAAGTCATTCAACCATTGACTTTCTGGGTTTGGCTAATTTCACTCAACACGATTTCTTCCATCACCATCCATTTACCTTCAAAGGCTGCAATATCATTTTTTCTAATTGCTTAGTAGAGCTCCATGGTGTGTGTGTGTGTGTGTGTGTGTGTGTGTGTGTGTGTATGTGTGTATGTATATGCATACCACAGTTTTTGGATCCATTCAATCAGTGAGGGGCATCTGGGTTGGTTCCATAATTTAGCTATTGTAAATTGAGCTGCTATGAACATAGATTTTGCTGTGTCACTATAATGTGATGATTCTAACTCCACTGGAAAAATGCCCAGAAGAGGGATATCTGGATCATGTGATGGGTCCATCCCTCATCCCTAATTTTTTGAGGAGTCTCCTGACTGCTTTCCAGAGTGGCTGTATCAGTGTGCAGTTCCACCAACTGTGTGCTAGTGTTCCTGTCTTCCTGCAGCCCTTCCAGCATCTGTTATTGTTTATACTCTTCATTTTTGCCAATCTGAATGGAGTGAGGTGGAATCTTAATGTAGTTTTCATTTGGATTTCTCTGATTACTAGTGATTTAGAATACTTTCTCATGTATTCTTTGGCTTGCTCAATGTCCTCTGTTGAGAAGTTTCTGTTTAGCTGTTTGGCCCATTTATTGATTGGGTTGTTTGTGTTTTTGATATTGAGCTTTTTGAGAACTTTGTAAATTCTGGATGTTAGTGCCCTGTCAGAATAATCACAAGCCATGATTTTCTCCCATTCTGTAGGAAGTCTCTTGACAATTCTGATCATTTTTTTAGCTGTGCAAAAACATTTTAGCTTTATGACATCCCACTCACTGATTTTTTTTTTACTTCTTTCACTTTAGGAGACGTGTTGAAAAAGTCTTTGCCTACTCCCAAATGGGAGTGTTGGTCCTAACTTTTCTTCCAGCAGTTGCATGGGAGCTGGTTTAATTCCTAGTTCCTAGATCCATTTTGATTTGATTTTTGTGCAAGGTGAAAGATAAAGATCTAATTTCAACTTTCTGCAAGTGGCTGTCCAGTTTGTCCAGCACCATTTGTTGCATAGGCTGCTTCTCCTCCATGTTGTATTTTGACCCCCTTTGTCAAAGATGAGATGGTTAGATGGTTAAAGATTTGCGGGTTTGTCTCAGAGTCTTCTAGTCTATTCCTTTGGTCTTCATTCCTATCTTGAGACCAGTACCATGCTGTTTTTGTTACTACAACTCTGTAGTATAGTTTTCAACCTGGTATTGCAAAACCACCTGCATCATCTTTCTTGCTTAGGAATGTTTTAGCTATACTCCCCTAGCAAAGAGTCCACAGGCAGGGAGTGGGAGGAAAATCTAGAACAAATTAATAATGCTCTTAAAGTGGGGTCTGCATGCCCCAATTTCATTTATAAGCTAAAATAAAGTGGGAGTGCTCTCTTCTATAGCTGTTGGAAGTGAAAAAACTGGAATTTAATACAAAGATAAATGGAAATTTATAGAAGCATTAGAGATTTGATTTACATTATTTGTGTTTCCAAGGAGAATTCTATTTTAAGGAAGTCTGAGTAACATATTTGCAAGATTATACAGAACAAGTTGAAGTGCATTTGCTGCATCTTATTAAGATTTTAAAAAACTGATTTTTTTCTTCCACAAAAGAAATTGCAAGGATTTTTGTTAAACATTGAGGGTTAAGTAAAGAAAAAAAAAAAAAGGAAGAACTGTGGAAATTGATGTAAAAAAATTCTAATGTGAGGATGGAGCAGTGGCTCAGCGGTTACAGTGCTTGCCTGGCATGCGTGAAGACCGCGATTTGAACTCTAGCACCACACACAGAGCTAAGTATCAGAGAAACAAAAGCCAGATGAACAAAATATATAAACTTGATTCTCTCTTTCTCTCTCATTCTTTTGTTTTAAAAAATGCTGATGTTATGTGTGATAATAATAGATGAATGTTTCCATTTTGTACTTTTAGAGTTTTTTTTAAAAATAAAATTAATGTACTCAAGACTCATAGTTTTCAGTTCTAATCTGGCCATTATTTCTAAATTTAGCTTTGTTCTATTTTAGGAAATTTCCTGACTAAATTTATCCCCAAATCTTAATTCTTGAAGTTATTCTGTGACTGATAGAAGATGAGCAGTGTTTATTGACATATGTCCAGAAGCATTTTGGAAGGAATGACAAAAGAAGTAGTTTAATTTTTTATTGTCAAGGAGGAGCTAAATAATCTCGGTTATTTGAGTGTAAGGTGATAGGCTGCATGATTTAGGGGAGTTTAAAGAATCCAATCTTTACCTTCTCAAATGGAATCCTTCTAGCAGTTTAGGGAATGAATGGCTTTCTCTTTGTGCTTCCATCTCATTTTTTCAGAACCTTGTTAGCATGGCAGTTGCTTCACATTGTAGGTGTTTATCTGTCATTCACTCACTCAACAGAAACCTTGATCAGCATCCAGGCGTGGTCCCAGGCTCTGGAGAGTAACTGGCCAACGCAGAGACACAATCCTGCTCTCTTGAAGCTGTAGTGAGCAGAGGCCAATGAAGAAAGGGACCATAAACAATTGATTCCCTTTCAGATTGAGATAAGAGGGAGGAGTAGTGAAAACACAAAGGGGCAAGAAGAGCACTGCCTGGGGTAGTCAGGAAGACGCTTTTGAGGAGGCCACATTTGAGTGAGGCCTCACTAATGAGTCAGTGGTTCAGAGACTTGATGGAAGGGTATTCCAGGCTGAGGAAATGGCAGTGCAGAGATCCCAAGCAGGAATGAAGTCATATTTAGGAATGTACAAAAGGAACACATTAGAAGGCCAGAGTACCCAGAGAGGACAGAGCGAAGGAAAGAAAGGTGAAGGATGATATCAGAGAGGCAAGCAGAGTTCAGACAGGACAGTTATTTAAATTTTATTATAAGTGGTAATGGTAGGATATTGAGTTTTGAGCAAGGGAGTAACAAGATCTGATTTGTGCTTTTAGAGATCACATTAGCTATTATATGGTGCATAGATAGAGGGTGGGAATGGAATCCAGGAAACCAGTTAGGAGGTCATTAAAGTAGCCAGAGAAATGGTGATGGCTTGGAGAAGGGTTTAATCAGTGGAAATGGAAAGAATTTGAACAATGGGGAATTTATTTTGGAAGTACAGCTGATAGCACCTGCTGAGGGATTGTATGTATGTTTGAAAGAGAAAAAAAAGTAAAGAATGAAGAAGGCTTCTTTGGTTTTTGGCTTGATCAGATGGGTGGTACTTTTTACTGAGATGGGGAAGAGTGAGTGAGGGATTGATTTGGGAAGAGAATTTCTTCCTTTCTGCTAAATGGGATTTTCTTGAGACAGACAGACAGACAGACAGAGAGGAAAGCAAAGTTCAGAAAGGTTAAGAACCTAGGCCCAGCTACTACAGGTAGGACTCCAGCCCAAGCAGACTGTGTCTGAAATCTGTGCTCTTTCTATTTGACTCCATGGTTAGGATTACAATGGACTAGAGTCTAGAAGGAAGGAAATTCAAATCAAAAGAGACATGGGCAAAGGTAGAGAGCCAGCCAAGCGTGAAATATTTGGAATGGCAGTTGGTAGCTTGTGGGCCCTATTTATGAAGCATCTTAAGGAAACTTAGATCATGTTTTCTTCATCTCCCTAAGTTAAAGCTCAATCTGTCCTGAGAATTTGTTATTATTAACACATGCTGTACACATTAATGTGATTTGCTGTGATATCAAAGAACTGTGTGTGTGTGTGTGAGCTACTGAGGATTGAACCAAGGGGCACCCTACCATTGAGCCACATTCCCAACCCCTTTTACATTTTATCTTCAGACAGGGTCTCTAAGTTTCCTGGGCTGTCCCTTGACCTTATATTCTCCTGTCTTCCCTCCTACTCACTAGAATTATGGGTATGTGACACTGCACTTGGCTGATAGGTAGGAACTTTGAAGAGCTTAAATGAGCACTTCCCTCCAGCTTGGACTGTTCACTGGAAATTTGTTTTGAGGGACATTGCTTCTTTTTTTTCTTTAGTTAAAATGCTCTAAACATTTTCTTCTTGGGGTTTTTTCATTCCAGCTGCACAAGTTGTCCCTTTCCCCTGCATTGTCTGTATTGCCTGATGGCCCTGTCTTATCATTTGAAGAGTTCCTGAGCAACATTTTTTACAGACTTCATAGCATATAGGATTCCTTTTCATTCTTTATGTTGTAGTTTATTCTCTTCTTCACTTTCTTTTGCCCGGATATTCAGTTTCTGGATAGAGGTCAGTGGCTCATCTCAGATGGGAACTAGTATAATTTGTGACACAGGATACTCTTTCAGAGGAAGCAACTTGTGCAAATGATTTCTGCTCGACTGAGTGCACACCTGATCTGCATAGTTCTGTTCGGTTTAACGTTCAACATCACACTGCTTCCAGGCTTGATTCATGGCTTTTTTCTTCCCCGGATAGGTTCTTGCTACCTTGCCCAGGCTGGGCTCAAATTCGCAGTCTTCGCTTTAGCCTTCTGAGTTGCAGGGATTACAGGTTTGAACACAGCTGATTTGTGCTTTTTGATGATAAATGACACATTCTAGTTTGTAGGCATTGTGTATATTTATGCTTCAGGACTCAAGGAATTTGTTTCTCTATCAACTATCACACTTCTTTCCAAGCTCACTCCTCCAGGTATTGGTTAACTAGGTAGGAATGTGAGATTCCTTCAACTCATAGTACCTCTTTTTTACTCCGAAAACCAATTGCATAATAGAATGAAGTTGAGTGGTTGTGGCATGTATACTAAGCCTAGTGGCAAGTACTGAATACCGTAATATGATTTGGAGCTGGATATGGTGTGGCACACACACCTGTAATCCAGCAACTTGGGAGGCTAAAGCAGGAGGATCACAAGTTGGAAGACAGCCTGGGCAAGTTAGTGAGACTCTGCCTCAGAATAAAAAAGTGGACTGGGAATATGGCTCAGATGTAGAATGCCTGGGGATTCAATCCCCAGCACTGCAAAAAAACTAAAACACTTTGGATGCGCCATGTGCTTATGTGGTTTTAAAAGGTAGAACAGAGTAGATGAGAGGGAAAAAGCATGGTTTCAGGGGTGTGCCACTTAGCGATTTATTGTCTCTCAGCTCCAGTTTTATATTTCTTTGCCCTGCATTGTGGAATAGGTGTTGGACCCTGTAAACATTTCTCATTTGCCTGCTGACACAGCAGCAGCAACAGAAACCTTAGCCTTTTCCAGGGAGCAACAGGGACGAGGAGCGCTGGAAGCAATAGCTGCAGGAAGGCTCTTCCTTCCTAGTCTGCTTCTCCTCCCTTTAGTTAGTGTGAAAACTCAGTGGTCCTCGGAGAATGGACTTGTGAAGGTTAATAAATTAATAAAGGTCTGTGGTTCAGGAATTTGGGAGCAGCTAGGCTGGTGGTTCTAACTCAGTCTCATATGAGGTTGTAGGTGCTAGTTAGGGTATGGTCTTCAGAAAGCCCATACGGTTGGCTGCTGGCTGCAAGCCTCAGTTCCTTTTCCTATGGGCCTCTCCACGGGACTGCTTGATATCCTAATATATGGCTTCTGACTTCCCCCTGAGAGAGAGATCCAAGATACCCCACTGAAGGTACCATGCCTCCTATGACCTAGCCTTAGAAGTCACATGCCATCACTCCTAATTTTATGTTGGCCACATGGGTCAGCCCTGATTCAGTGTGGGAGAGAGTTACCCAAGGGTGTGAATAGGAAGTGACATGAGTTATTTTTTTTGGAAGCTGACTACCCAAAGATTTTTACAAATAATTACTTTAGGAAATATTCTTGATGCTTCATAAGGTGTTGATAAGTAAGAATCTTGGAAACCTAATGCTTTAGAAATTTAATTAGTAATATAATGTATAATTAATACAGAATTGCCCATAAGCACCAGGTCCTGAAGTACGGAACTTAGGTAGTAAAGTAAAGAAAAAATGTTCTTAATCATTCCTTTGATGAAGTTCCTTTTGACAGAATTCTACTTAACGCTTTTCCTTCCATCTGTAAAACATACAAGCATGCTGAATTCTCAAGGCTGCTCCCATCAGTGGAATTGTTGACTTACTAAGAACCACCTGTTCATTCCCAAGGCTATTTATATTAATTGTACTTGGTATTGTATTTATGTACTTTAACTAAATAATACTGTATATAAACCAAGGAAATATAAGATATGAATCATATCTATGAAAATTAGTTAAGTACTTAGGGTAGTGTGGTAAATATGAGTTACTTAAATTTATTGTTGAATTAAGTGTATGTAAGCCAATAGTAAAAGACCAAAAACACAAATCCTGAAAATCTAGAAAAATTCTGAATTCAGAGTGATTCCCAACTGCCTTAGAGATCTTTCTGTAAAGAAACGGGGACTGGAGATTTCAGATGGTGCCTCAGGGATGTGGCTGCCAGTCAGTTGATTCCCTCTCAAAGAAAAGACTAGCCCCACGACAAGATATTGGCAAAGGAATGAATATTTGAATAATTCAGATTAAAATTAAATGTTGAAGGTATGTTTGTATCACTCAGTGTTTCCTGTCATTAACCAACTGACTGCTGATCAGATTTGCATCACTCCCAATCTCAAACTAGAAAGGCCTTTGGAAATCTGCAGTCAAGGGATGGATAGCCTTTGTTCCTAAGGAAACACCTCTGGTTTACAGACTAGGGGGAGGCGTGGTAGAGTGGAGAGGTTTAGGGTGTGGGCTGTGGTCTTCCAGAGCAGCTCCCCGTGGTCTGTATATGTACTCCTCCTGGGTGGGAATACGTTTGTTCCTCAAGGATTTCACAGCGCTTCAAAACATATTTGAGCCACTTACCTTACTCAACTCCTATTAATTCAATTCTAATTACATCCTTGAACAGATACTGGAAGAGGGTATATGATTTGCCCATGAGAACAAAGCTAGAGTCCGTGAGAACCTATGGGATAAAAGCCTCAGGGGCCCGATGCCCCTGCCATATTTTTATGCTGCACCGTGCTCTTCTCGTCCTTAGATTAAAAAGCTTGCCATGGGAGTCATTTTTTTTCCTCATTCTTTCCTTTTCAAGCCCTTTGATCTTATATTTCATTAAAAGAAACTTGAGTCTTACTAAATTCAAAATTAATGACATCTGGGGCTGGTGAGGTGGCCCAGTGGTTACAGTGCCTGCCAGGCATGTTCAAGGATGCGAGTTCGAACCCCAGCACCACGTATGCAGTGAAGTGTCTGAGCAACAAAAGTCACATGAAAAGCTAAATAAAATTGATTCTCTCTCTCTCTCTCACAGTCCCTGTCTCTTTAAAAAAAAAAAAAGGGGTTAATGACTTCTAAATCTAAAGAGGTTTTACTATGCTGGGAATAGTTCGTATTATTAAAAACTGAACTCTTTTGGCCTGTGATAGACTGCAATTAAACTCAGTTATGTTTTCTTTAATACTTCGTATCATCTTTTCACTTGTCAGACCCATCTGTTTGCTGCTCTGCGTACCCTCATTGTGAATGTCTGCTTTCCGTCTTTGGCCCTTCCCATCCTCTGCCCCTGATGCCTTTCCCCAGTGACCTCCAACATATCTAATGAGTTACTTCTTCTCTGAATGACTGATGCATATGTAATCTGCCCCAGACCACTTGGCAGCCACTAATACTGTTTTGTAACCAAGCTCATGTTGTTTTCCTAGCTGATGGGTGTGTTCCTGCTGTCGCAGACTCACATTCACTCTGCTATTTTATGTTGTTTTAGTTGCCGTTATTTTGCATATTATGGTTTCAGTGAACCACATTTTTTTTCTTTTTATCTTTTCTAAGTTTAAGTGGATCTTTATATCAGATTCCTCCACCACCCCCGCAAAAAAAATTATTGGGCACTAGTAAACCTAACAGAGCATTTTATCATAAGGTGTGGTTTTATTGTATAGTTATTTTTAGAAGTGACTAAGTAGGAATGATTTTTTAAGGTTTTTTTAAAATTCCCTTTAAGTCTTCTGTTCACTGTCATTTTGTTGTTGTTGTTTGTTTGCAGTGCTAGGGATTAAACAGGGCCCCACACATGCTGGGCAAGCGCTCTGCACACTGCATACACATAGCCCCATTGCCAATTTTTATTTTCACACTATCTTAACAGCGCCAGGGGGTGGTGGCCAAGTGAATGTCAGGCTTCGAGGCTTAAACTCCAAAATAATGACTATGAATCTATAATATAGACAATAAAGTGCTATGAAACTATAATATAGACAATAAAGTGCAAGACAATGAATAGAGTTGTAAGGGACAGACATAAGACAGAACTACGTACGTTATAGTTTAGGAAGGTAGCCAAATTGAAATGTAAAGTTTTAAATTCATGGAATTAGAAATGACTGAAATACCTATTTAAAAATTAAACTTTAATCAGTTTGAGCATCTAGTTGAAGTTTTAGTTTTGCATTTATTTGAATAGGACATATTTTATAAGGAAGTTTTTAGAGACTGCAATAATATCAGTAGATATGCCTGCAGTGGAATAAACGTATTTTATGTGTTGGTTTGCATGACCTGAATAGAGTCACCAGCTGTGCTTCCCCATGAGACTCTCAGCCTTCTATCATCTCAGACACCCAGGCATCAAAGCCAGGAAGACAACTTTGTTACTACCATCTGGCTGGACCTCAAAGTGCAGATTCCGTTCCTTTGAGATAATTCTTGACAATGATTGACTAGGTTAGGAACAAAAAATTAGTCTATGTTCTTATCTGAGAGTTACCTCTCTAAGTTATTTCTTCGCTGTGGCCTTTTTACACTGTCATGAACATACCTGCCCTAATCCTGTTACTATAAACAATTAAACAATTATCACAGTCATTTAAATCTCAGTTCTGGAGTCCAGTCCAAATTTAGCTGAAATGCTTGAAAAATAGCATTCCTATAGAAATGCACAGTCCATCAGTTTAGTGAGCTTTCATAAAGTGAACGTGCCACGTTATTAGAACCCAGGGCAAGCCGTGCACAGTGGTGCATACCTGTAATCCAGTGCCTTGAGACGCTGAGGCAGGAGGATCACAAGTGCGAGGTCAGCATGGGCAATTTAGTGAAACCATGTCTCAAAATAGAAAATAGAAAGGTTTGGGGATGTAGCTCTGTGGTTTAATCCCTAGTACCACCACCAAAAAATAAATAACCTGAGCTGTCAAGAGGGTGTTTATATCTCAGGTGTAAGCAATGACTAATAGAATGCAGAAGACTCTTTGGGATGCTAGTTATATTTTCTTTCTTGCCTTTATCTTTATTTATTTATTTATTTTGGTGGTGGTACTGAAGATTAGGGCAAGAAAGAAAATATATTAACAACACCCTCGAGTTTCCCTCATCCCTCTTAGTCACTGCTTACACCTGAGATACAAATAACCTTTCTGACACCACAGGTTACTTTTCCCTGTTTTGGAAATTTATGTAAATGGATTTTTTAAAATTGCAGATTGAACCCAGGGGCACTTTACCACCAAGCTACCTCCCTAGTTATTTTAATTTATTTTTAATTTTGAGACAGGGTTTTGCAAAGTTGCTGAGGCTGGCCCTTGAATTTGCGATCCTCCTCCTACCCCACTCAGTCTCCCAAGTTGCTGGGATTACAGGTGAGAGCTGCCATACTTGACTAAATGGAATCTTCTAGCTTATCCTCCTTTTATCCATCTGTGGATTAACGTTATGTTTGTACACACATCATGTTCTTGCATTGTTATAGTGTTCTATCTGATAAATATGCCATGGTTTATCATTGTACCGATGCGGAAGATTCGTGTAATTTCTAGTTTTGCTTATTATGAAAAGTGCTGCTGTGAGCATTCTTGTATTTGTCTTTTGAGCACGGTACTATAATTTCTCTTGGTTTATACTTAGGAATAGAATTTCTAGACCACTGGGTATTTGGATGTTTAGAAGTATGTTACTAGTTTTTCAAAGACATGGTTTACTTCTCACCAGCAGAGTGCTAGAGCTCCAGTCTGAACATAGATTTTAGGTCAGATTCCTGGGAATGAAATGTTACTGACCCAGTTTGGAGTAGACGTCTCCTCCATTACAGTGAGAGGACAGAGGACCCAGTTTGGAGTAGACGTCTCCTCCATTACAGTGAGAGGACAGAGGTCGCATGGTGCAGACATGGTTTTGGAGGCCCACATCTGCTGTCCTTTTGGTGAAAGTAGAGGCTTTTATAGAAAGCAGAGGCTTGCATGATGAGCTGGGTGGATACCCGAAAAGGCTTCAAATATATATATATACACAAATTAGATGTGCAGGGAGAAGCTCTGGGTTAGAGATAATTGCTTCAAGTCATCAGCAAAGTCACGTAGTCAAAGCTGTGGGACCAGGTGAGATCACCCAAGGAGCATCTGTAGAGGAGTACAAGAGAGGGAGGAGCCTTTGGTAAAAAACCCAACACTTAAAAGATGCCAAACACACACACACACACACACACGGAATCTCTAAAGGAGGCTGAGCAGGTGTGATCAGGATCCAGGGAATGTGACATAATAGATGATAACAAAGAGAATGTTTCAAGGAAGAGAGAGTGATCAAAAGTGGTGATTGCTGGGGCTGGAGCAGTGGCTTGGTGGTTATGGCACTCGCCTGGCATGTGTGAGGATGTGAGTTCGAACCCTGGCACCACGTACACAATGAAGTGTCTGAGGAATGAAAGTCACATGGAAAAAATAAAAATTGCTTCTTTCTCTCTCTCTCTCACTGTCCCCTCTTTCTTTTAAAAAAAAAGTTATTGCTTCTGCAAAGTCTGTAATTTTTCATTTAACCTAGAGATGACAGGTCAGCGGCCTTCTGGTAGTAATTTTGGTGAAATGATGGGGCACAGTCAGACTGCAGTGGGTAAGCCATGCGTGAAAGGTGAGGGAGTAGAGATGGCAAATATGGCCAACATTTTCAAGTCATTAGGTAAGGAAGGAAAGGGGCGTAGGCATGGAGTGAGGGCAGGAGGGTAAACATGTTCACTGTTAATGAGAAAGGTCTAATTGAAAAATATTCAGGAAAGTGAGGTCCCTAGAGTGGCAGGAGCCCAAGCTGAGGTCAAATGTGTTAGACTTGGACACAGAAAGACCTCTTCCACTGTAGCAGTAGGAGCAGGGAAGGATGATTGGTTTGATGGTGGAGGTTTCAAATAGACTGACGACCTCTCAGAGAATAGAGGGTGATCAATGATTATTAGTTGAATGATTGACTGAATGACTTTTTATTTATAGGCATTATTCACTTATTTTTCATTTTTCTGGGTATACACATCTCTAGTGAAGGGATCTGTTGTGTTCCAAGCCTCACAACAGGGTACATAATAGACGAATTATATGGTTGCTGAAGAAATGCAGACATGGGACCTTTGTATAGTTCCTGTTTGTTTCCCATTATGAAACTATCGTCTTTGTAATGTATAGGTCTTCAAATACTTTTGCAATGTTTAAAAATTGTGACTATAAATATGCACTGATTTGAATAAATGTAGATAGGGATACAGAGACTATATACAAGACACTAGTGTACAGACTATGTACCTATACACACACACACACACACACACACACACACACACTAGTACATATCTAAATATTTAGCTTGAGAAAATAGATAATTGTTTTTATTGACAAACTACATTCTTAGAGTTGTTTTCAGGCTTGATCCATATCATTTTGAATTTTTTTTTTTCAGGGCTGAGGACCAAACTCGTGGCCTTGGACGTGCTGGGCAAGAGCTCTGCCACTGAGCTAAATCCCCAACCCCCTGAATATTTTTAATGTGATAAGAATTCATTCTTTCAAGGAGTTATTTGATAATTTTGAACAACCGTATGTTATTAGGAGCTAAGTCCCTTTGTTATCCGATTGCCAGCTTGTGTCTTGAATCTTTTTAAAGTAAATTACATGATCTAATGATAAATGTGGAGTACAATTGAACAGCCCTTGAAAAGAGCAGTAATAATGGAGTTCTCATGGATGTGGAAAGGGTAAATTGCAGCACTTTGTTTTTGTTGAAAGCTTCACGCTGAGACTAGTGTCAGAGGTAGTGTTTTTGTGGCATAGTAATTAAAGTTGTCCTGAAAGTACACTGTTTTGTAAATTATTTTTGTAAATTATTTTTCTGTATTAATGTATCACTGTTGCTTTTCAACTAAATTTTAAACATGAACTGCTCATCTCTGACTTACCTTCATACATAAACTACTCTAGACCCTGCTGTTGTCTTTCCTTCTTCCCAGGGGGAGAAGTTCAGGTTCTTTTTTAAACTCACACTGCCCCATTTTTTTTTTCATTTTCAGCTTGAACTAGACTTCTTTGTAGGGCATACTTTCTACTCCTTACTACTTGACATTTTCCTAACGCACTTAGACTGTAAAGTTGGATCACAAAAGCCACTGTTCCTCCTTTTTTTTTTTTTTAAGAGAGAGGAACAGTGACAGAAAGAGAATAAATTTTATTAGTTTTTCATGTGGCTTTCGTTGCTCCACACTTCATTGTGTGCATGGTGCTGGAGATGAGCCCACGTCTTCACACATGCCAGGCCAGTGCTGAGCCACCACCGCTCCAGCCCCAATATTCCTTTAGGGATGAAAGTAGTGAGATTTTTTATTAGATGTATATAGAGATATATATAGATATATAGAGATCATTGAGGGGAAACATTATCAAACCATCAATAACCAATGTATATATACTCAGTTATCCAGGGCTAATGCCAAATCATGGTTGCCCAGCTTGGCTTTCCCCTGTTGCTGTTTCCCCCAGAAGAACTTGCGTTAAATGGGTATCTCGTGGAGGAATGACATCTGCTTCTGAGATGGTTCCCCCATATTCCCACTCTCCAGTCTCCTAGGAGTTCTTCCTACACCCTTCCTCCTATCCCCCTCCCTATGCCTCCATGTGTCCTAGGGAGTCATCTCCCTGTTGCGTTGAGAGTCATACAATTTGAAGGTATTATTAGCTTAGCCGTCCAACATACTGCTTCCCCATGTATTCTAGCTTCCACAGATGACAGATACCATTCAGCCCTTGAGTCTCTGAGATTAGGCTACTTCACTGAGCATAATTCTCTCCAAGTGAGATTTTTTTTTAATGGATTTTTTTTCTTTCTGTCACTCTCTGACTTTATTTTCAGTTAAATGGCATTTGCAGAGTTATTGATATGCTCCCAACTGGATTTTAATACTGAAAATAGGGCTGAGGGGAAAAGCTCAGTGGTAGAGCATTCGCCTCTCAGGGTGAGGCCCTGGGTTCCGTCCCTCGTACCACATGCACACACACACACACACACACACAGAAATCAGCTTACCAATTGTTAACATGCAATGGAAGCAGTAGTGTTTTAATTTGACTAAATAGGTTAATTTATTTTATAAATAACTGATGATTCCTCTAACTGGATTAGTAAACAAGAGACTTCTCAAGATGAGGCCTGAGGTGGGACACCCTGAAAAGCATCTGAGTTTGGGCGAGTCACTCTTGAAGTGGTTCATGTAAAATATAAAATATCCAGAATGTCTTTACAACTATTCCTCTAAGAAAGGATTGTCCTATGAAGGAAAAGTGTGGTAGTTTCTCTTATAAGCCTCACTAATATGTGTGCAGAATGTCAGTATTCTTGGAGTTTCTAAGTAGGAATTTGTAAAGGATTTGTGATTTTTTTATACTTTTTAAAAAGTTATTTTTGTATTGAGTTTCTCAAGGAACCATCATTTCTTACTTGCATGCAAAAAAAGGTTTATTTAATCTTTGATTCCTTGTTAATAAATTGCTTCTCTCTGTATGTGATAATTTTGGTGTTTGTCTAAGCCTATTTTTGAATTTTAAATTTTGAAATAGCCTTACATAAACATTATAAAGGCAGTAGGAATAATTTTTTGTTTCTGAACTATTTGAAAATAAGTTGGCATGATTCCAGTCCTCCTCAAACACAGGAACATCTTCAATTTAACCACAAAACTACCAACAATGTCAGAAGATTAATATTAATGCATTACTTACCCTCTAATTAGCCCCACTCAAATTTTGGTAATTTTTCCAGTAATGATTTTTATTGGAAAAAGCTCAGAATCATAGTGAATAGTTGTCATGTCTCCAACCTGGATCCATACCACACTCTTCTTGACTTTCATGATTTGACTGTTTTTGTTTGTTTGCTTGTTTTTATGAGACAGAAAGAGAGAGAGAATCAATTTTATTTTGTTTTTCACATGGCCTTTGTTGCTCTGACACTTAGTTGTGTACATGGTGCTGGGTTTGAACCCTTGTTCTCATGCATGCCAGGCAAGTGCTGTAACTGCGAGCCACCACTCCTGCCCCATGATTTGACCGTTTTGACAATTATTAATTTTCTGGAATGCCTCTGTTGGGTTTGTCTAGTGTTTCCTTATGATTTGATTCACAGGGTTTTACGTCTGTGGTGGGAACATCACTAAAGGGTCGCATGTGTTTTCATTACATGATTTCAGTTTGCCCCATTACTGGTAATATCAGTTTGATCAGTTAGTTAAGGTAGTGTTTGCCAAGGTTCTTCCCTTTGAAATTCCTGCCTTTTCTTTGGGGTTAGTGCTTTCTTAGAGATTCATTTTAAAGGTATATAAATATCATTAAATTTATTATCTCAATTAAGTCAGAATGGATTGATGATTTTCTCTTTTCTTCACTGGATTATATTTGTTGCTATCATTACTTACTTGAATGTTAGAATTGTTCCTTATTTGACCTTTGAAACCCCCTTCAAGGTGACTTCTGTATCCTCGTGACAAATCACCCATCATTCACCGAGTTATGCCTTCATTTCTATAATAGCAAAATGCTCCAGCTAAGCTCATCCTTTCAGCCCCAGAAGCAGTGTTTCTGCAAGGAGCTGTGCGTACTCGTGAATGAGAATAGCACTTAGGAGCAGGGCACAGTGGCACATCCTGCTAATCCCTAGCACCAAAATAAATAAATAAATAAATGAACAGAAAAGAAAAAATTTAAATACCTGGATGCTAGATATGCTTGCCTAGAGATTCTCTCAAAAGAATATGCATACGCATAACATGTAACACGTGTTTTAAAAATATAAAGTTTAGAACCTTTTTTCAGACAGTACATTAAATATTTTCTTCTTTTTAAAAGTCCTAAGTTTCATTTCTAAAGGTTTTTACATATTAAAAGCCATTAACTCATACCAGTACTTTCAGCGCCAATCTAACACTAAGGTTCATTCTCATTTTCTCCCTTTCCATGGCACAGCCCCTTTCTTTGACAGGATGAATTAGGCTTCCAGTATTCTTGACATGTCTGTTTGTTTAGTTTTCCTGAATGTGACCGTCCCTCATCTCTGCTACCATTTTCTCCCTTGTATATGTGCTTCTCTCACTCTCTCTGGCTCTGACACTTCATTCTGAGCCTATCTCTCATGTAGATGCCCTCCTAACCTCATGTAGGCCTTTGCACCCCTCACTGATTGCCCTTCCACTGTGTGGATCACCCTGTGCCACTCATCAGCTCCAGCGGTGTTGGCTGCCCCCTGTGTGGACACCCTCCACACAGTAGCTGGGTTTAGAATGCCCAGATCAGCTGCCACCCCCTGCCATGAAGGTCTGTCTTAGAATAAAGCCTTAGATTTGAGATGTACACTAAATCCTAAAGAGGCAAAATGAAGTTAGATCTGTACCTGACGCACTGTGATGAAACTACAGAACCCCAGACGCAAGCGTTCTTAAAATTCCCAAAGGCAAAGAGAGCTCGCCTGCAAAGGAAAAACAAGTAGTTAGAAAAGATAAGTTAAGAGAAGCCGGAGCCTAAGGAATATCTTGCAAGGTCTAAGGGAAAATAACTATCAGCCTGTAATTCTTTATCCATGTAAACTGTCAGTTTTAGCAAAACAAAGATTAAGAGGCTAAAATACCCTTACTGAAGGGTGTGTGTGTGTGTGTGTGTGTGTGTGTGTGTGTGTGTGTGTGTGTGTGTTTTGTTGTAGAGAGTTAATTTTTTAATTTTTTTCATCTGGTCTTTGTTTTTCCTCCACTATTTATGTATGTGGTACTAGGGATTGAACCCTGGTGTGTCAGCTGCTGAGTCAGCTCTCCAGCCCCTTTATGTGTGTGTGTGTTTGTGTGTGTGTGTGTGTGTGTGTGTGTTAAACATATTTAAAAACAAGATGTCAGAAAAATGGAGAGCAAAAGAGTTAGAAAACTTTCATACGAATCTAAGAAACAATCATACAAGTCAGTAGTCATGATGACAATTTGGTAATTCTAAAAAATAGAAATAATATAGAACCAATCTTTTCTTAATTTTGATTGGTACATTCTAAAATCGTTATTACTCTGCAACAGAGAGGTTCATGTTATACTCTAAAGCCAAATAAGGATATCTCAGAACCTAGTAGGCAGGTCCTAGAGGAAAGTATGCATACTTCCAAACCTACAGAGAGAAAGGCGTATGACAAAGACACATTTTTGGAAGACAAGAAAGGGCAGGGGAAGCAGCAGCATTGAAGAAAGCTCAGGATAAATAGAAAGCATACAGTAGAATGGCAGGCATCCAGATTTATCTGACATCACAATGAACGTAAGCAGATCAAACTCGTTAAAAGGACAAATTTGTTGAGTTTATAACAACAGAGACATGTTTTACTACCTGTAGGCACACGAAGCCACCTCCAAAGCCATAGTGAACAAAACTGCAACACAAAAGGAAGAAATGAGAACACAGAGAACACACTGAACAAGAAAAATGGTAAAATACACACACAGAATAAATGAATCATTTAAACCCTGTTAACGGCGGAGCACTTCTGTGGGCTGTGTAAAGTGGAGTGGTTGGGAGTCGCCTGCTTCGTCAGCTCCTTGGTGGATAACTGTCCTGCTTTGAAGTCGGTCCTCGCACTCGTTAGTTTCTAGCCTGTGGTGCATCATGATGTTTTTTTGTAAGAACTTCACAGCAAGTCCCAAGCTTTCATGATTTATTTTTGCTTCACTATACAAAAGAAAGAAAGAAATCAAGTACTATATAGCAACTGTCGTTTGATGAACTCTTCTCACTGGCCTGTAGATTGGTATTTTCAATCTGCCTAACAAAATCTGCATTTTGTAGCATACGCTAAACAGTTACCTCAATTAATCCTTTAATTAACCAATATTTTAATCTCTTTAAGGTACTACATGACTGTTAAAGTTTATTTTATCACTGTTGAAATAAATTTCTCTTTTTGGTCTGGCAGCCCAGGAATCGTAGTTAATCCACAGCATGATTGAATCAGAACAGGATAGTGATTTGGACAGCACCTGGCTGGTGACCAACAGTTACTCCCACAGACTGAGCCCACTTCTCTCAGCCAGGCCACCTTTACAGCCCTCCTGATAAGCACTCTGCATTTAAGTGGCTCATTCCCTTCAGACTGACCTCGGCAGAGCCCCTGAAATTATATTCATGTATAAATATCTCTCCTTCCCTCCTTCCCTTCTTCAACAGGGAAATGCTTTTGAGAGCAAATAAGGAAGAATGATAGAGAAAGGAAAAAGACCACAAACTGATTTTCCTGGCCTGGTGTGGCCTTTCCGAGTACATGTTGAAATGGGAGAGCGTACTGGCAAAAAGAAAAAACAAAAAGCAAAGCATTATTTACAGTTAATAGATTGACTTCAATATCATGCCACCGTGGTTCCTCAAGAATTGTTTCTAATAAAAGTACATATATGTTTCCCTCTGGTTCAGATCACTTGTGCCTAGAAACCTTCTTTTATATGGTTTTCCAAATAATACCTTGGAAGCTGGTTTATTTTATCATGTTTAATTATTTTCCTTCATTTATTTCCTCACCAGTGCTTTTCCCTTCTTTATATAGATCTTATGTACCACTTGCCTTCTCCTGAAAGAGTGGAAGCTAGTTTTAAAGCTATTTTTTTTCAGTTGACCTGGGATCATGGACTAGTAAGTAGACCCACTGCTCCCCAGAGGTGTGAGCAGGATAACCTGGCCAGGTACGGGTCTGCTCTCCTTCAGCACAGGGTGGCAGTGCAGTGAAACATGTAAAAGGGTGGGGCTCCTCGCTATACTACTTGACTGGGATCACTTACAAACTGAGATGTCACATTAATGCCCAGTATTCCTGTACTCCAGCAATGAAGATATGGAAAATAAGACGCACATGGCGGTTTCTAACAGCTCTATACACCATGGCCAAATTGCCATTTTGGAAGCCACCAAACTGTCCTTTAGTAGATGAATGACTGAATAAGCTGTGCTACATTCAGACAATGGAATATTGTTCAGCACCGCACAGAAATGAGTTATCAAATCATGAAAAGATGTGGAAGAACACCAATTGTATATTGTCAAGTGATGCCAATCTGAAAAGGCTACGTACTGTATGATGCCAACTATATGACGTTCTGGAAAAGGCGAACCTATGGCAACAGTGAAAAGATCACTGGTTGCCAAGGTTTAAAGGAGAGGCAGGCATGTAGGCAGCACAGACTATTCCATATGATATTATAATGATGGATATACGTCGTTATACATTTGTCCAAACCTATCCAACACCAAGAGTGAACCTTAATGTAAACCGTGGACTCTGGGTGATAATGGTGTGCCAATATAGGTTATTGATTATAATAAATGTACTACTCTGGTGCTGCATATTGATAGTACTTGAGGCTGGGGCAGAGCAGGCGTAGGGCGTATGAAAACTCTTAGTACTTTTTGCTTAGTTTTTTTGTTTGTTTTAAGAGAGAGGACAGTAAGAGAGAGAGAGAAATGAAATCAATTCTCTCTTTCATAGAAAAACTATGGTGGGCTTGTGGGTATATGTTTTCTGTATTTGACAAAGTGATTTTTGCTACACATCTTTCTCCTTTTTTCTACTTTCCTTGAAAACATTTCTTTATTAATTTTTTTCTATCACATTAGAAACTATACACAGACTATAAACTATACTAAGTATATATACATACTTAATTATAACTTTTTAAATGAAGTCTGAAGTTTTTCATTATATCTGCCCCTCTGCTAACCATGACAAGGACCTTCACATGTTCTAAGAATCCACTGAACATACATATCAAATCTTGTTTAATTCCACCCCCACCTTTTTTAATGTAATACTGGTTGGGAATCAAACCCAGGCCCTCACACATGCTAGGCAAGAATCCTACCTCTGAGCTGCTTCATGGCTTCATTTTAACACTAAAGTTTTATTTAAAATTTCTTACAGTTAATGGTTTACTAACATTTTACAACTTTGTATATGCCTTAGCATACTACCACACGCCAGGTGGCTTAACAAGAAAAATTAATTTTCCCATAGTTCTGGACACTACAATTCCAGGATCAAGATGTAGCAGGATTGGTCTCTTCTGATCCTCTCGCTGACTTGTGGATGGCTGCCTTCTGCCTGCGTCCACACATGGTCTTTCCTCAGTGGGTACACATGTCTCTGTCCAAATCCTCTGCTCTTATGGGAATATAAATCATATCTCATTAGGGACCCCACTGTTGCACTTCACTTAATAACTTCTTCAAAATAGTTAAGTTTTCAGCTACTACAGGTTTAGGAGTTGGCATGAATTGGTAGGAGGCACACTTGGAATTCTGCTTCCACCTGGGTTTAGTTTCTTTCTTTCTGAAGAAGTTTCTTAGCAGAGATCTGTGGGAAAGAAACTATGAACCTGCGCTTGAAAGCTGGTCGTTGCCTTCAGCCTTAAGCAGTTTTCCTTAGCATCCCATTCTAGGATGGTTACATTCTCTGACTTAACCATTACGATTTGCTACGTTCTTCAGTGTGTTTTTACTGAGCTTCTGAGCCAGGCATGGTTCCAGTTTCCTGGCTGCACCAAGGACACATGCTCTCTAGTGGCGGGAAATGAAAGAGTGCTTTTGCGGATTGTGAGAAGGGCCATTTTCTCTGGGGTTAATTAATAGCTAGGAGTGGGACCTCTGGGTCGTGTGGGAACTCTGGGTCATGTGTAACCTTATGTCTAACTTTATGAGAGACTTCCAGACCTTTTCCAGAATGCAGGTGCCATTTTATCTTCTCACCAGCAGTATAGGAGAATTCGTTGCTTTTCGTGTTCTTAAATTTCCTACTGCAAACTTCTGTGCTTGTCCCTGGTATTGTTTGATATATTAGTTTTCTTTTCTGCTTCCTTAATCCTGTCTAGACCTTATCTAATCCAGTAAGCAGGATTTTTTTCCATGTACATTTTTCATTTTCAGGAATCCTGCTTAGTTAATCCGTAGTCAAACTTTTTATTTTTGGGGGGGAGGGTGTGGCAGACCAGGGATTGAACCCAACGGTGCTTAACCATTGAGCCACATCCTCAGCTCTTTTTATTTTTTATCTTGAGACAGGGTCTCACTGATTTGCTTAGAGCAAGCCTTAGGCTACCTTTGAACTTGTAGTCCTGTCTCAGCCTCCTGAGTCACTGGGCCATAGTCACTCATTTTTGAAGCCATTTCTCCCTTTTATCTTTTTGAAGTCTCTAAATATAACTTGTTAAAATCAGTTTTGGATAACTATTATTTTTGTTTTCATTAAAGTGAATTAGCCTTCAAAATAAATTTGTTTATTCTTAGCATTTAATTTCTCATTTTAGAATTCAGGATTACAGACTCTTAAGTAGGAGCTGATCTTTCATTCTTTACTTGTGTGTTTCTGGCCTGTAATTTTATAGTGCTTCAGCTGGACTCGTGTGATCTGAGCTTGGAAACAGTTCTTAAACTGACAGCCTGTGGTCCCTGTCCTGGGATGTTGTGGTGAAGTGGCTGGAGATGTCACAGATCAAGCCATCGAATCACTGGGAGACTTGGCTTGGTCTCCTCTCACCATGGGCCACTCTTAGTGCCTGCTACCCGAAAAGAGTCAAACTCTGTTACTTCTATCTGCAATATGAAAAGATAATTTTCAGAAAAATCACAATTCCTGTAGATAACTATGATCTGTTTCTACTTATAGAACATTTCTGACTCCAAAAATGTGGGGTTTTTCACCACATCAATAACCAGATCCCCAACTCTCCAGATACTGGCTGGGAATCCTACAATTCAGTCCTGGAACTAGCTATGTGGTGTTGGCATCAGATTCCGTAGATTAAGGCTCAGTGCCACAAAGTTGCCCCCATTTGAGATCCAGGGTCTCTTGTACTTCAGACCCACCAGCTGTGAACCATGCCTCTCTTCTTAGATTCACTAGTTTGCTACCGTAGCTCACACGACACAGGGACATGCTTCTCATGCGTTTCCTGGTTTGTCATAAAGGATGTTAAGAAGGATACAAATGAACAGCCAGATGAAGAGGAACACAGGACAAGGTCTAAGAGGGTCCAGCCCAGGAGCCTCTGCTGTGAGGCCAGGTGCAAAACTCCTTGGCACAAGGATGTATGTGTTCAACCCAGAAATCCTTTGACCCTTTCAACTAAGGGCTTTTGTTTGTTTGCTTTTGGTTTTTGGTACTGAGGATTGAACTCAAGCGTGCTTTACCACAGAGCTACAATCCTAGCCCTTTTTATTTTTGAGACAGGGTCTCACTCAGTTGCTTAGGGCCTCACTGAGTTGCTGAGGCTGGCCTTGAATTTGCAGCTCTCCTGCCTCAGCTACCTGAGCCATCTAAGGGGCTTTTATGTGGATTTTGTCACATAGACATGATAGCTATATTGATTCAATTTCTAGCCCCTTTCCTTTCTAAAGTTTGGGGGAGTGGGACTGAAATTTTGAGGTTTCTAATCAAGGATTGTTCTTTCTGGCAACTAACCCCCATCCTGAAGCTTCTATCTAGGATCTACTGAGAGTTGCCTCATTAGAATACAAGAGGCTCCTATCACCCAGGAAGTTACAATCATCTTAGAAACTCTTTGCCAAGAACTGAGAACAAAGATAAAATATTTATTTTCCTTTATTTATGGTACTAGGTTTGAATCAGGGCACTCTGCCACTGAGCCTTCCAAGTCCTTTTTCTTTTTTATTTTGAAACAGGGTCTCAATAAGTTGCCTAGGCTGGCTTAGAACTTGGAATCCTCCTGCCTCATCCTCCTGAGTAACTGGGATTGGTTATTTCTTATTAGGCCACACCAGTATAAAAATGAATGTGGGTTGAAGAATTTATTCTACTCTTTTGATATGAAGAAACCAGGCAGATGTTATATCTGTTTAAAAGGAATAATCAAAATAATTGAAATTTATATGGAGATAGAAAGAAATGTTAACTGCAAATGAGATAAAATTGGTATTTCCACAGAAGGGAAAGTTACATTACTACCAAACTATACAGCACTTACAAACTTAGCAGTTACCTATAGTTTACAAATAGTTGCAGAACAGCTCCAAGGTAGTAAAGAGGGCTGGGTTTGATGATCTGGAAAGCTATGCTATAGACGATGCATAATTTTCTACTGAAACATTTTTTTGTTCCTTAGAACCTGGAACCCAGCTGAGCCCCCACTGTTTTGCTTTGCACTGTTTCTCTTTTGCATTTGGTGCATGGAAACACATCGTTTCAGAGCATGGAGCAGAGGAGGCCTGTCCATGTGAACTTACCCACCAGCTTGAGTAGAAATTTCATAGAAATCTTTAATTAATAATAAAGATGTTTAATCTGAAATACGACACAGAGCTGGGAGTGGTTGTGCATGCCTGTAATCCCAGTGACTCAGAGGGCTGAGGCAGGAGGATTGCAAGTTTGGGGCCCAGCCTCAAACTTGGGTCTCAGTGAGACCTTATCTCATAAAAAGGGTTGGGGATATACCTAGCAATAAAGTGCCCTTGAGTTCAATCCCCAGATCCATAAAAGTAAATAATTAATTTTTTAAAAATATGACCTAGATCTGGAAGCCAATTGAAATCTTATTCATTGGCCTCAACATGGGATTGTTATATGTCTTTCTACTAATGCCTCCATCAACTTAAATGAGTGACAGACTAAGCGACTCTCCAAAGCAACAAGCTTGCTTGGGATGATATCTAGGCACTGCAATCCAGGTACACATACCGTGGTAGACCATAGGCACATCCAAGGGAGCTGGGGCAGAGGGGACACTGTTAAAGACAAAAAAGGAGACATCCATAAGCCATTTTAAAACAAAGACCTTTGGTATTTATAGGGGCTTGTTGTAGGAATTGGCATCAGGTCATTGAAGGAGATGGCCACTGTAAGGCAGTGTCATTGTAAACGTGGCTCCTGTGGAATGCTGCAGTTTTGGGTTGTTCCTTATAGTGCTCATCACAGGCATATGTGTGTGAGGGCCTGTTTTTGGACTGCTGGCTCCATTTTGTTTGAGGTAGACATACATGACTCCATTTTTGGTACTGAAAACTTTCATACCTGCCTTGCTTTTACTTTGAAACTCTTATATATTAATTTTTTCCTTCCAGGCTGGAGTGGTAACTCAGCATTTGGAGTGCTTGCCTGGCATGTGCATGGACCTGGGTTCAAACCCCAGCATCACATACACAACTAAGTGTCAGAGAAACAAAGGCCAGATGAAAAAATAAATAAAATTGATTGTCTCAAAAAATATTTTCTTTTCCATCTTCTTTTTTTTATCAGTTTTATTTAGTTTTTCATGTAACTTTCATTGCTCTGACACTTAGTTGTGTACATGGTGCTGGGGTTCGAACCCTTGTCCTTGGGCATGCCAGGCAAGCACTGTAACCACTGAGCCACCGCTCCAGCCCCTCCCATCTGCTGACAGCCCTGGCCCATTTTTTCACTGACAAACTTACCCTCTTCTTTTATTTTTTTTTTTTACAATCTGTTTCTTCCTGAACTTTTCTCTGCCTGTCAAGGATCACAGCAGCTGGGCCAACCTGGTTCTGACTGCAAAACTTTTCTTCTTTCCAGCGGACAGTCATCAAACTTAAAAGGATGAGATGTTGTTTAAGCTGGATCTTGAGAAAAAGACAGGATTTTGTTAGTCAGAATTGGATAGAGGAAGTCATTTTAATGATGAGTCAATGGGCAAATAGCTCATTTGGCAGCAGCTCAAGTTCCTGGCAGAAGTGCCTGTGAGGGCTCAGTCAGAGCTTTGGAGATGATTGGCCCATGGGTCCCTGCTGAGCTCATAGGCTGTGCCTGATATGTTCTTAGTACTGTGTTTCATTTAATCTTCATATCAGCTCTGTAAGGTAGGTGTTGTTTCTAGTGCTATCTTAATCTTAATATCCCCCAAAATTCATACGTAGAAGCCTAATCACAACTATGGTGATATTAGGAAGTGAGATCTTTAGGAGTTGATTGGGTCATGAATGATAGTAGGGCCCTTAGAAAAGAGCTCCCAAGATTTTCCAAGTGCCTTCCACCATGGCAAGACACAGAAGGTACCATCTGTGAACCAGAAAGAGGGCTTCACCAGAGGCCAGGTCCTTGATCATCACCTTCCTACCTCCAGAACAGTGAGAAGTAAATTTTTATTTTGTGTAAGCCACCCAGTTTGTGGTATTTTATCATCGCAGACTGAATGGACTAAAACATTCATTTAAGTATTAAGAAAACAGAAGGTAAGAGAGGTCAGATGATTTATCTGTGCTCCCAGCTGTTAGGTAGCTGATTTGAGTTTGGAACCTGCCTTTTCAATTCTAACATCACTTCATTCTACTTTATATAAGCTGTTGAAAACTAAGGGCTTTCAAGTAACTTGTACATTAAAAGCCGAGTACTGTTGTGATCCGGAGTTAGATCATTGGCATCCAGGAATGTGACTCACAAATGTCTTTAGCATTATGCAGACTCTAACGTAGGA
Source organism: Aplodontia rufa (assembly GCA_004027875.1). Lineage (NCBI taxonomy): Eukaryota > Metazoa > Chordata > Mammalia > Rodentia > Aplodontiidae > Aplodontia > Aplodontia rufa. The sequence goes on from PVKS010010788.1 coordinate 31,756, forward strand.
TTTGATGCACGTAAATGTGGTAATGTATAGAAAGAACTCTGAAAGGAGGTATACCAAACCACTAACTAAAAGTGACTACCTCTGGGAAAAGCTATAGGATTTTAGAGAAGTGAATGGAGGGGCTTTAATTTTTAGCCCATGTTTTTCTGTATTTGACTTTTATACATGCAGAATCATTAGTTTTTCAAAAAAATCTAGATAGTTATGTGTTAAATTTTTCTGTTTCACTAAAAGTAACAGCATTGTAATATTCATTATCCAAACTTCAAAATCTCTTATCTATATTTATTTATTGAGAGCTGCATCTACTTTAAGAAGTGATCAGCTTTTTTCTTATCTTGGTGTAGAGAGTTATAATTTTAGAAATAAAATTCAAAATGAACAGCCTTAATGTGACAGATGATGTTTTGCTGCAATTAATTGCCTATGATGTGTTTAATCCTAGAAATGTGTATTTGAAAGTTTTGTTTGATATGCTGATGAGATTCTTGATTTTGAACATAATGAAACATCATTTGAGTCAGTATCATTTTCTTTTTTACTTTTGTTAAAAGTTATATACCTCGTTTTAGTCAACTTTTTTGCCACCAAGACTAAAAGTTCTGACTAGAATCATTTTAGTGGGGGAAAAAAAAGTATATTTGGCACTCATGGTTTCAGAGGTCTCAGACCACAGATGGCTGGTTCTGTTGTTCTGAGCTGAGGTGGCGCAGACCATCAGGGTGGAAGAGGAAAGCAACTCAGGACCTGGCCACCAGGAAGCAGAGAGAGCATTCTCTCCAGAGACAAATATGTACCCTGAAGGCACACCCCCGGTGACCTGTCTCCTCCAGCCACACACTGCCTGCCTAAAGTTACCACCTAGTTAATCCCTATTAGGGGCTAATGCACTGATTAGGTGAAGGCTCTTGAAACCCAGTCCTTTCACCTCTAAACTTCCTTGCATTGTCCCGCACGTGAGCTTTTGGGGACATCTCATGATACCATACCCTGACCACTGGTTTATTATCTTAATAGTATACCTTTAAATCCTGAAAATTTGAAAAATGCAATTTATAAAAGAATTCTTCATTGTATAATTACAAGCTTATTGCTTATAAACTTTTGGAAGGCAATGCATTAAAGAAAACTGAATTGATATGAAACAACCGCCAGGTTATGAATGTAGTACTAATTCCACTGGCCCAAATGCCCATGAACTAATTCTTCAGTGCCCTTCCTTCTACGGTGGTGTCTTTGTTCACACAGTGCATCATGTCAGTTGCCCTTCAAGAAGCACCAATATAATCATAAACACAAAAACCGGTGCAAACCTATGTATGGCTATGGAAGAAATCGTGCAGAGCAAAGTTAGCCAAACTCAGAGAGTCAAGGGTCAAATGGTTTCACTCATTTGTGGAGGCTGGAACTAAACCCATTTTGGGGTGAAAGGTGGTCAGGCTCAGGTGGTCATACTGGACCCAGCAGGGGCATGGCAACACATAATCTAGGACAACAAGAGATATATGGAGGGAAGGAGGGGAGAAGGGGATGCAGGGGAGGGGAGAGGGAGGGAAATAGGATGGGATCTAGGGAGACTGTCAGCAATGCAGCATACTCCCTAAGAATCCTATTACACTTCTGCAATCATTTAATTCTGGAAAATTCATAATCTAAGCATTAATATCACTTATAGGGCAAAATGGAGAAGAGTAAAGAGACTAGGTGGGCAGTGTGGGGTAATTCTGGTTTAAGATCATATGCCTAACACGTGTTGCTTTGTATGCATTTATGTTTGTACAATAACTCAACTCCTTAAAAAAAAATAGGTGCCCTGGTCAGGTGGCCATTCAGTGCTGTAGACTCAGCACTGCTGTCCAGTAAAGCTTTCTGTGATGATGGAAATGTATCTCTGCTTATAGAGCGACCAGTGGGCACACAGAGCTATTGAGCTTTTGAAATGCGGCAGAAGTTACCCAGGAACTGAATTTTTTAGGTACAGTTTAATTAATTTAAATTTAGCCACATGATGATTTGTGCCTACAATATTGGACAGCCAGATCCAGAGCAATGTTTACCAAACCCCAATGTGCAGGGGAGTAGCCTAAGGATCTCATTGAAATGCAGATTCTAATTCCATAAAACTGAATTGGGTCTGAGAATCTTCTGTACTTCTGTCAACTCCAAGGGCATGCTGATGCTTCTAGTCTGGAACTATACTTTGAGAATTAAGTATCTAGATGCCTATGCTTGCATTTGTTGTGGTTTATCACCTAAAAGAAAACTCCAAATTTAAAAATTCTTATGGAACTCTAGGATTTTCAGGGTTCCTTACCCTCTACTTTGAGAATCCTGTCAAATGTGTTTCTGCTACAGCATACACAGTAGCAAGCAAACAAATTCCAGAAAGGCTTAGTGAGGCTTCCTGTTACTGTAACAAAGTAAGTAAACTTGTCAGGAGAAAAAGTTTATTTTGGCTCATAGTTCAGGGGGTTTCAGTCCATGGTGGGTTTGCCCTGTTGCTTTTGCTCCTGTGGGAGCCTTTGGGGGGAGCAGAGCTGCACATGTTGTGGCCAGGATTTGAAAGAAGAGACTAGGGTCCCATAATCCCCTTCTAGGTCTGATGATCTAAGACCTCCCCCTAGGCCCCACCTCTTAAAGTTTCGACCACCTCCCCATGGTACTAGGTGGGCGCCAAGCCTTTGATACTTGGGAATATACTGGCCTCTGGGAGATACTTACCTAAATCATAACAGTGAGCTTCTCTGAGGTTTTTTGGTACTGGAAATTAAACCCAGGAGTGCTTTACCGCTGAGCTATATCCCCAGCCTTTTTCAGATTTCTTTTTGAGACAGAGTCTTGTTAAGTTGCTTAGAGCCTAAGTTGCTGAGGCTGCCTTTGACTCGTGATCTTCCTGCCTCAGCTTCCTGAGCCATTGGGATTACAGGCGTGGGCCATCACATCCTGCATTCTATGAGGTTTTACCAGGGTATATATGGGAAGTTGAATTTCATTGTGCGTATCATATAATAGGTTAAAAAAAATCTCCTGATAAAGATACTTATTTCAGTTTTCCAACTTCTTAAAAAAGAAAATAATCTTGCTTACAGGTTTTGTGTGTGAAGCTCTGTGAAAATCTGAACTACTACCCACAGCAGCTTTACAGCACAGTGGAGCCACCTGATGGTAAGCTTTCCTATCACTTCTTTGGTTCATGAACTGAGAGTGGAGAAGTTTGATTAAAACCGACTTTTCATGCACCCCCCACCCCACCACCCCACCCCCAGGTTCAGTTTTTCTCTTTTCTGCTCCGGTAATATCTCCGGAGAGATCTTTTGGCAAACTGCCACCCCAGCAATCAGAGGAGTATGAGATCAGTGAGGTTTCTGCCCTTGAGAACTCCACTCTTCCTGTGAAGACATTAAGCAGATAATTACAGCACAACGTGGTACAAGCTACAGTGAAGTGGAGTGGTGGGGCCCAGACAAACAGTACAACTTTATGGGAATTCAGAGACTTCCTTCTGATGCCGGTGATGTGGATGTCGGGTTCGTGTCCTCTCGGAGTCGAAGAATGAAACCGAGGGACACTGAGGCAAGCAGAGTAAAGAGAGTTTATTTAAGAAGAGAGAGAACAGGGCAGACTTCCCTCAGGTGGGGAAGGGAGCAAAGGGCTCATATTGGGGTTGAGTTCGTCTCTTATATGTGCTATCTTTCTCCTTTGGGTCCTTATCTCCCTGCCCTTGCACTTAGACATTATGTCCTTGCCCCTGCACCTAGGGGCCAGGGGAAGGAAAGTGGTTCCTCCTCTAGCGGCAGGGAGTGTTTGCCTTTGGGCCTCATTGACTTATCAAAGGGAATGCCAAAAGAGAAACCAGTCTCCTCCAGACCAACAACGTTCTATCTACTCTGACTGCCTAACTGTTTCTATCTCACTTCCATTCCTTTCTCTCTTTGAAACTGGGGATAGAACCCAGGGCCTCACACATGCTAGGCAAGTGCCCTACCACTCAGCCTCACTGGCCACCCAAATTCAGGGACTTATGGATTGCATATTTAAGTATTCCTTTTAGAAATCTTATATTTTAAAGTTTAAGCCTGTTGTATCCATTCCTCTCTTTCATCTTTTTTTCCTTAACAGAGATTACAGTTAATTACAGACACGGCCTTCCCTTGATAACGCTTACTTTGCCGTCCAGAAATGAGCGCTGTCAGTTCGTAGTCAAGCCGATGTTGTCAACGGTTGGTTCCTTCCTTCAGGATGTATGCAGTGAAGACAAAGGGGTCAAGACTGCTGCCATCTTCACAGCAGGTAGATATACGGATCTTTTGAAGCTTTGTCCCAAGGCCTCTTTCTGTGCTTCTTCGACTTTGTTTTGGTTCTCTACTTTTCTAGAAAGAATTTCATTCTTTAATTCATCCTATAATAGGTGATTGGCCTTTCCTGAGTTCTTTATTGTTACATATCCATATTATTTAAAATTGTAGCTTCACAGAATCAAAAAAAAATGATGGAGTAAGTTTCATGCAAGTTAAGTTTTAGTTACTTATTTCATAAATTTAACCTGAAATACTTTTCTCTTGAGAAAATTTTAATAATTCAAATTTTAAATTTTCAGGAATAATTTAAATAATTAGGAAATGAAGTATAGTTTCAATGATTAAAATAGCCAGTAAATAAAAAATATACATAAATAGCACATTTATCTTTTTGTCATAAAACAATTAAAGCCTAATATTTGTTTTGTTTGTTTCTGTTTTGTGGTTGTTTAGGTACTGAGATTGGACCCAGGGGTGCTTTAACACTGAGCTACATCCCCAGTCTTTTTTTGGCAAGCCTTGCTAAGTGGTTGAGGCTGGTCTTGAACTTGGGTTTCTCCTGTTTGTGATCCTCCTGTCTCAGCCTCTGGGTTGCTGGGATTATAGGCATGTGCTATCACGCCTCACCTCAGTCTAGTATGCTTTTTGACAGAATTAATTCTGAGGAAAAAATATACATATATCTTTTAATATTAGCAGATTAATTGTTATTTAGACTTTTTAAATTGGCTGTTATGCATGGTCTGAAATGGTATTAGACCAGCTATCCCTAAAATAGTATAAAGAATTATTTACCCAGGCCCAACTTTCAGAGCTACAGATATAGATGAATTAATTAATTTGCAGCTATTTTATTATAATATTAAATGTTTAGCATAAAAAGTTAATGATTACATTGCAGTTTTGAAAAGAACATCAACCTTTTTTCTTTCTTATCCAAATTTAGAACCAATTAAGGGATAGATACAGAAGTTAGAAAAATGGAGATTGAAAATTTTATTCTTTAATTCTTTATTTTTATTCTATTTTATTTTTAAAAGAAAGAAGGACAGTGAAAGAGAGAAACAAGTTTAGTTTTTCTTGTAGCTTTTGTTGCTCTGACACTTCCTTGTGTAAGTGGTGCTGTGGTTCAAACCCACGTATTTACACATGCCAGGCAAGTATCATAACCGTTGAGCCACTGTTCCAGCCCTCAACAAATATTTATTGAGCATGTAACTATTGCCAGGCACTGTTCCAGATGCCAGAGGCCGAGAACAAGAGAGATAAAAACTCCTGCTCTTATGGAGCTTACATTTTTAGAGAAAAAGATTATTATATTAGATGTTTGTTAGGAGAGAGAAGAAAAAGGGAGTAGGAGTGTGCAGGGGGTGGGAGGCTCACAAGGTCACTTCTGAGTGAAGACCTTTGAGGAGTAGAGGGCTCCAGAGGGGAGTCCTTGAGGTGGGAGCAGACTCCTTTGTAGCTCAAGGGAGGGAAATGGGTAGAAGGAGGAAGGATTGGGAGAGGTGGGGAGAGGCAGATTGGGAAAGGCTTGTAGTTGTTGAAGGACTTTAGAATTTAACTGGAAGGGCAGCTCTCTTCCTTCAGATATGGATTGCCCGTATCTGAACAGAAGACCTCCCCACCCCAGGCACAGGAGCACTGGGTGTCCATGCACCTTCCCTGCAGGGTAGGCCTGCCTTCCTAAGCTTCTAGTTGCATTCTTTTTATAGAAATATTTTAAGAAGCTGATTTTTATTATTTAAGAGAGGGAGAGAATCAACTTTATACGTTTTTTTCATCTGGCTTGTGTTTTTCCAACACCTAGTTATGCATGTGGTGCTGGGGCTGAACTGGGAATGGGCAGTGGAGTGGGGGCGGGTCTTTAGTCCTCCTTGTGTATGCCCAGCCGACCACTGAACCACTGCTCTAGCCCTTAAGAACCTGATTTAAATGCAAAATTTACATTTAGGTGTAAATTTTAAAATGAAACTTGGGAAGCCAGATAAAATAAGTAGTATGCTATTTTTTTTTCTTTTTTCTTTTCTTTTTTTTAAGAGACTCTGTGGGTGGAATTTGCTTGTGTTTAATTTGGACTTGAAAAGAGTGTTCTGAGTTTGTCAGAGTTTTGCCCTTTGTGTGGGTTGAATTATTTTGCAATTCTTGGGAAAATGATCTCACTCCAGATGATGAACAGGAACCCAAACAGCCAATTCTAGGAACAGACCCAGGTGTAGACTTGATTTGCTGCCTTCTAGAACAAAAGAATCAGAGAGAGCCAGACAGGAGGCAGGCAGGCAGGTTTGCCCTGATTTTACTAGCAGTGCTCCTCTCTGCCCACAGCTGAAATAGCTGTGGTTGAATGAAGCCAAGCAAACACCTGGCCAGGAGAAAACACACATCCAGCTCTTTCCTGTGTGTTGTTTCATGTAATTATGTGTGGGCTGTTCTGTAGGGGAAATAGTGGAAAGAGATGCCCACCCAGCACCAGTTTTCTGCTTATTGCTCAATGATTTTGCTTTCTTAACACCTGGGCTACACTAAAGTTTAGTTTAAAAAAAAAATTAAAAACACAGGGGCTGGAGCAGTGGCTCAGCAGTTACGGAGATTGCCTGGCATTTGCTAGGGTGAGAGTTCAAACCGAGGTCAAACCCCAGTACTACATACACAACAAAGTGTCGGAGCAACAAAAGTCACATGAAAACCTAAATAAAACTGATTCTCACTCTCGCCCTCTCTTAAAAAAATAAAAAAGGCAGACTATATGAGAAACTATGCAAAGCACACTTAAGGTTAAAAATTTCCAAGAGATTTTTTTTCCTGAAACATTCCTAGTGCTAAACTAAAAGGAATGTCTGAAATAAAAGGGTTTATTAAGCTGATACAGATGGTCTCCAGAAAAAAAGGACCAGATCCTAGGACAGACTTCTATAAGTACTAGCAACAAAGCTGGAGAGTAGTTAGAAAAGTGCTGGGTCTGGAACAAAAAATATTTTTATAATGAAAATTTGGAGAAGGAAGCATATGTTGTTTATGTTGAACCAACATTGGCTATAGAGAAGGGCAGGATGATATGTGGTAGCTCTCGGGGGTCAGCAGTGATAGGATTTAAATCAAGCTTTCAGTATATGTTCAAGAATGTGAAAATCTTTTCTTGGTTTCACCTGTACCTGTTAATAGTTCCACCTCTGAACCATATCCCCAGCCCTTTTTGTTTTTTTATTTTGAGATGCAGTCTTGCTAAATTGCTGAGGTTGGCCTCAAATTTGCAGTCCTCCTGCCTCAGCTTCCCAGGCACCAGGGATTACATATAATTATGAGCCACCACACCCGTGGTTTCATCTGCTTAGAGTAAGATAGGAAAGTATGTGGGGGAAATAGACCAAGAGCTCAGTAGCAAATTGGAGGCTATAACTCAAGTTGGCTACAAGAAGGTCAAGCTGCATCCCTCCACCCCCCACCTCAGCCCCCAACATTGCCTTCTCTACCTCCCCAACCTGAGGAGTTCCAGTCTTCCCTGAATCTTTTCGTGACCTGTTCTGATCCAGTTTCGCCATGGACATTAACCTGGGTTCCAGTCCAACTGGCACAGTGCAAGAGGAGCCCTTGCTTATTTCTTTTGGTCCCATGAAATGGGAGGTAAAGCAAGGGAGAAGTTCCCCCAGTGAGAACAGTATGAGTTTTGAGGAGTCACCCAAAGGGCAGATGCCCACCACTACACTGTAAAAAGCCTGAGTTAGTTGTTTTCTGTGTGTTGGGAAGTGGTTCTTACTGTTCTAAAACAAAGACTTATGTGTGCATTATGCCTTCTCTTTCAGATGGCAGTGAGATTTCAGCTGCAACCTCGATGGATGTTTTGCTAATGAAAGACTTTAAACTTGTCATTAACAAAGTAGAATATGATGTACAGTGTCCCCAGAGAGGTAAGAAACACAGCTGCCCAGCTCTCATACCTTTTCCCTGTAGCTCTGTGACTTAACAGGAAGCAGAGCACAGCTTCTTGCTGGGATAGAGCTCAGGGGTGGAGTGCCTGCCTGGCATGTCGGAGGCCCTGGATTTAGTCCCCAGTACTGCAGAACAAACAAACAAAACCCCAGAATTCTCTGAGGTCTTCCAAAAATGGCGACTTTTCTCCTGCCATAAGCAGGAGAGTTTTTCTCTGATTTTTACTGTGAGAACCTGGTAAAGCTCCAAGAGGTAAAACCACAAAAGTATGGGCATGAAACTCAAGACTGGGCCCCCTGAGTTTTTAAATCTCAAGAGTTGTTTGCACTGTGCCTCCAGCAAATTTTCAATTACAGTTCAGATGTTACTACTCTTGTGTGAGTTCCTTGCAGGTTTCTGCTCACAGGTCTGTATTGTGAGTCTCTGTATCTACCTGTGGGACAGCAGTTTGACCTGCGACCTTGGTTTTCTTATAGGTTTTGCATGAGAGAGAGGGGTGGGGTGGGGAGGGGTACTGGGGATTGAACCCGGGGGCACTCTGCCACTGAGCTACATCCCCAGCCCTTTTTATTTTTGAGACAGGGTCTTACTAAGTTGCTGAGGCACTGAACTTGTGATACTTGTAAGGAAAGGGGAATGAAGGAGAGAGAAGAGGTGAAGAAAGAGAGAGGAGAGTGGCAGCTCAACAGTAACACAGGTTATTTGGGAGAAACCTACAGATGGGGGCCCAGTGGAGTCTGGGACCCTTGCCATTTACAGCCTGGGGTAGATATAGAGGGAATGAAGGGGGCAAGGGCCCAGGTGCTGCAAGTTTTCTGGTTAAAAGGGGAGAGTGTGATTTTTCCGATAAGGGCCCAGTCAGTAGCAGATGTCAAAACGGTGAGGGGGGTGGGGTTGCTGTCTGGCTCCTGTGAGTGATTTCTGGTAATTTTCACATCCATCAATGCTCCTGCCTCAACCTCTGCAATACCTCTTACAGGTCTAAGAAGAGTTGTTGATTTTCATTTGTTTGACTTTTTATTTACTGTTAGAATGGAATGAGGACTTTCCAGCTCCTTACATGCCAGATTGGAAACTGGAAGTCTTAACTGTTGTTGTTTATTTCCCTTTTAGTACAGGGTCTGAGCCCAGGGATATCATTTCTGGTCTAATTTCTGGTCTTTGATCAATTTTTAGTTGGTTTTTCTGCAGGGTGAGAGCTGAAGGTCTAGTTTAATTCTTCTACATATGGACAACAGTTATCCCAGCACCATTTGTTAAAAAAGGCTGTTTTTTCCTCCAGTATATGTTTTTGTCACCTTTGTCAAGGATCAGTAACTGTAAATGTGTGGATGGATTTGTATCTGTGTCTTCTGTTCTGTTCCTTACCTCTGTGTGTCTGTTTTTATTGCCAGTACCACATAGCTTTTGCTATTTAGCTTTGTCGTATAATATGAAGTAAGGTTTTGTGATGCCTCTAGCAATGCTTTCTTGGCTTAAAATTGCTTTGGCTAATCTGGGTCTTATTATTCCAAATGAATTTTAGGACTCTTTTTTCCCTAGATCTTTGAAGAATGTTATATTGGTATTTTGATGGCGATTGAATTGAATCTATATAGTTTTTAGTAGTGTGGTCATTTTTTTTTTTAAGAGAGGGACAGTGAGAGAAATTTTAGTTTTTCATGTGGCTTTTATTGCTCTAACACTTTGCTGTGCTGTTGTGTACATGGTGCTGGGGTTTGAACCCGGGTCCTCATACACACCAGGCAAGCACTGTACCACGGGGCCACTGCTCCAGCCCGGTGTGGCCATTTTAACAATATGTTAATTCCACCTGTGCATGAACATGGGAGGTCTTTCCATCTTCTGAGGTTTTCTTCAGTTTCTCTTTTCAACCTTGTGTAGTTTTCGTCATCGAGGTCTTTCATGTCCCTGATTAGATTTATTCCTAGGTATTTTATTTATTTATTTTTGAGACTATTATGAATGAAATTGTTTTCCTGATTTCTTTCTCATTAGTTTCATTGTTGGTATATAGGAAAGCTATTGATTTTTTTTTAAAGAGAGAGCGACAGTGAGAGAGAGAGAAAGAGAGAACCCGTTTTATTTAGTTTTCCATGTGGCTTTTGTTGCTCCAACAGTTCAGTATATAAGTATGTGGTGCTTGTGGTGCTGGGGTTCAGACCCACGTATTTGTGCATGCCAGGCAATTGTAATCACTGAGCCACCACTCCAGCCCCAAGTTATTGAGTTTTGTATGTTGATTTTGTCACCTCCTACTTTTCCAAATTTGTTTATTAGTTCCAGCAGTCTTTTAGTGGAGTGGTGTTTTTTTGTTTTTTTTGTTGTTGTTGTTGTTTTTGATCTTTAAAATATGGGCTTATATCATCCACACAATGATAATTTGACTTCTTCATGTCCTACTTTTATCCTTTTTTATTGCCTTCTCTTGCATAATTGCTCCAACTAGAATTTCTAGCACCATATTAAGTAGGAGTGGTGAGAATGGATATCCTTGTCTTGTTGCAGATTTTAAAGGAACTTAAAGCCCCATTTATTATGAGGCTGGCTTGGTTTTTTCACATACATCCTTTATGATGTTGAGATAAGTTCCTCTGTTTCTAGTTTCTTCCATGTTTTTATCATGAATGGATGCTGGATTTTGTTGAAGGCCTTCTCTGCATCTATTGAGATGTCTAATTTTTAGCCTTTATTCATTTGATGAATTACATTTATTGATTTGCATATGTTAAGCCATTTTTGCATCTCTGGGATAAAATCAGTTTTGTCAAGATGTATACTTTCAGTAGGAACATGATTTGGTATATCTTATGAAGAATTTTTGCATCAAAATTCATCAGGGATATTGATCTATAGTTTTCTTTCCTTGATGTGTCCTTCTCTGGCTTTGTTATCTGATACTGGCTTCATTGAATGAACTTGGACATACTCTATCCTTTTGTATTTCATGAAATAATTTGAGGAATATTGACATTAGTTCTTTAAGGGTCTGGTAGAATTCATCCTAGAATCCATATGGTCCTGGGCTTTTCTTTGTTGGAAGGCTTTTTATTACTGTTTCTATGTCATTACAAGTTACTGGTCTGTTTAGGTTTCCTGTGTTTTCTTGATTTAATTTTGGCAGATTGTATTTGTCAAGAAATGTATCCATTTCTTTTAGGGTTTCCAATTTATTAGAGTATAAATTTTGAAAATAGTCCCTGCTGATCCACTGAATTTCTGTGATATCTGTGGTGATTTCTCCTTTTGCATCTCTAATTTTATTAATTTGGATCTTCTCTATTTTTCTTTTGATTAGTTGGCAAAGGGCTTATCAATCTTGTTTATCTTTTCAAAGAACCAACTGTTTCATTGATCCTTGTTTTTATTCTTGATTTCATTGATTTTGGCTCTGATCATAATTAGTTCCTTCTACTGGTTTTGGAATTAATTTATTCTTCATAATTTTCTAGGGCCCTGAGATGCATCATTAGGTTGTTTGGCATCTTTCTGGTTTTCTTACGTAAGTACTTGTACTTATAAACTTTCCTCTTAGAAGTGCCTTCAGAGTGTCCCGGAGGTTCTGATATATTGTATCACTACTCTCATTTGAGTCTAAGAATTTTTAATTTCTCCCCTGATTTCTTCTATCACCCATTCATCCTGAAAGCATGTATTGTTCAATCTCCATGTGTTGTGTAGTTTCTGTAGAGTTTTATTTTTGTTGATTTCTTAATTCCCTCCATTATGAGCTGATAAGGTATAAGGAATTATATCAGTTTTTTGTGTTTGCTAAGAATTGCTTTGTGGACTACAATATGGTCTGTTTTGGAGAATCTTCACGAGCTGCGGAGAAGAAAGTGTATTCAGCTGTTGTTGGATAAAATGCAGATATTCAGGGGCGTGACTCTTACTCTGCTCCAGTAAGCTGGTGCCCTGCTCTGACTTGCTCCAGGGCCTCCTGCCATGAAGATAGAAGTTCGTTTCATCTCTGAATCAGTACAATGAACAAACACCACGGCTTCTATGGAACTCAGGAGTCTACAAGGCTAAGTTTTCACTCCTCTATGACAACTTTAGCCTAGAACATGGGAAGCCTTTAACACCACATCAAAATCTTCAGTGGCAGTGGAAGAAAACGAATCCCAGAACTGTTGGCATGAGTGGAAAACCAGCGGCTGACGCTGCCTCTGGGTCATCATCTGTGCAGCTGCTTGCCCCTGCTGCCTGGCGGGCGGGTCCATCTGCTCATCCCCTCACCTCGTTGCCCCTCCCTTGAATTCTCTTGTAGCCTTGGTGAACAGAAACAACCTCAGAAAGCTGTCATCACAGCCTAATTTTATGTGGAGGAGGAAAGATGTGAAATCCATGGTTAAAAGAGCTCTATTTTAAAAACTTTGAAGCTGGGACTCCTCTGGGGGATTGAAAAAATTGTTTGCCTCTATTCTTCTTACTTGAGAATGGACCTAATTAAGAGACAGATTAGGAAAAACAAAGAGTAGTTTATTAATGTGTACATGTTCTCAAAGAGGTGGCTTAGCCCTCCTCCTGTGTAGCATCTTCAGCAAAGAAGACAAATGAATAGGACCTCAAGTCTTGAGGGCAGCAAATTGTAAGAATTGATGGTAGAGAAAGGCTGGTAGATTGCTCTGGTGCCATCTCCAGGCTGACGAGGGTCTACAGTGTCTTTGATGGCGCACCTTTGTTCTGTCTGGTGGAGCAGGGAGGGGAGAACTTCGCAAATCTGTGGCCAGCTTTTTGGCAGGCAGAGGTGTCACCCCGAGGAACTGCTACTGCACAGGGGCAAGAGCCTGCGCTCTGCTGCTCCTCTTGCTCCACAGAGGCTCAGTCAAGTCGGCAGGAAACCGGGTTTTACTCAAAGCCAGCTTTGGAAGAAGAAGGAGGAAGCTTTTGTTTCAAATCATCTCCATTGCAAGGAAAGCATTTATAAAGAGAAGGCAGAGTGGGACAGAGGCCAGGGCAGGGGTAGTTTCTGTTATCAGCAAGAGGAGGTTGCCTTTTCTTGTATCTGCTTCTAACCTGCCTTCAGCTCAAAATAATCCTTATGCCAAAGTGGCATATTTCAGGAGTGGTATAATTTTTTTCTACTACACTCCTTTTACTTTTTTCCTGATTGTATATGAATTTCCTTTCAGATTTACACTCATTTATTGTGACTTCACTTTTTAAAAGGAATATACACTTGAACTACTTTTCAAACATGTATTTTACCTTTGTTTTCATGTCTGTACACCAGCTTCCTTCCCCTGGATCATGACATAACTGTTGAAATATGGGAACAGAGAGTGGGATCTGAGGTTGAACTCATGTATAAAAGTGAACACATAGGGAGCTGCAGCGGTGGCTCAGTGGTTATGGCACTTGCCTGGCATACACAAGGATGCGGGTTTGAACCCCAGTACCATGTACACGATGGAGTGTCAGAGCAACAAAAGCCACGTGAAAAACTAAATAAAACTGTCTCACTCTCTCTTACTGCCCACCTCTCTCTTTAAAAAAAAAAAGTGAACACATAAATTAATTTTTTTCAGGGCTGAGGATCAAACTCGGGGCCTTGCGCATGCTAGGCAAGCGCTCTGCCACTGAGCTAAATCCCCAACCCCCAAATTAATGTGTTACAAGTTAAGATGAGGTAGTCACCTGCATTCTGGTAACTGGATACTCCCTTTAATGTTTCCTGTATGTACATTTTTTAAAAAAAAAATTTTAAAGAGAGAGGGACAGTGAGAGAGAGACAGAAACAATTTTTATTTAGTTTTTCATTCAGCTTTCTTTGCTCCGAGACTTGGTTGTGTACGTGGTGCTGGGGTTTGAACTCGTCTACTTGCGCACTCGCACATGCCCGGCAAGCGCGTAACCGCCAAGCCACTGCTCCAGCTCCTCCTGTATGTACATTTTTAAAACAATAACAAAAGTCATTACAAAAGAAGACAAACATTATGAATTTTAAACCTACCGTCTTATAATTTATCATTATGAACTGTCTTTATGTGAGACTATTTGAATCATCTCAAATAGACCAACACCAGATGCCTCCTTAGGTGGAATGTGCAGGTGACCAGGCCCTGGGACTCACGCTGGTTCCTTGGACTTACATAGGAGGAAACAGTGTAATGACTGCTTTTTTATTTTTCCCTTTTCTCAGAAAAACAAAGTAATGAGCACATTCCTGAGATGGAAAGAGTGAAATCCTTGGTTCACAGACTATTCATAGTCCTGCGTTTAGAAGACTCTCAGAAGAAAAGGGAACAGCACTTGGTGGAGAAAATTGACCACCTGAAGGAACAGCTGCAGCCCCTGGAACAGGTTAGGATGCTTGCAGCCTCTATTTGAAAGTAACACCTAATACGCGTGTCCCTCACATGCGCATTTCCTGAATTCTTTACACGTGCTGTTTTTCCTTTAATCCTCATGAGTCTGAGTTCACTTTAGGACCTCATATTCAGATGAGGAAACTGGGCACCAAGGTATACAGCCAGGATGTGGTCCACCCTGAACTTAAACTCAGGCAGTCTGACCACTGCGTTGCCTGGAGAGGAAGACTGACTCCATGTTGCTCTGCCTCTCCAGGATCAGCCCTGATGTCTCTGTAAATGAGCAAATGAGCTGGGATGCACTCCTTGGAGTGGAGCCTCACAGGCCCTCGCTCTGCTTAACAGAATTACACCTGGAAAGTTAGCAATGGCTTCCTGACAGCTGAGGTCAACCAACGATGGAAAAGAAATAACGGATTTTTTTTTTTTTTGTGAGGGGTGGGCTGAGAAGTCACTTTAAGGGGATAAAATCCCATTTGTTATTTTTTAAAAAATGGAAGGGCATATGTTACATACAAATAGAAAGTTTTTGGAGATAATAAGCAACTTTTAATGATGTTTACCATGAATAGTTTCCCTTTTGCCCTGTGTCCCCAGCTATTATATTCCCTACACCTATGAATCATTTTCAGTTTTGTCTCCACAAATTACTTTTCACTGGAACTCTCACTGGCCCATAGAAGCCTCATAGTCACTAACATATTGATGCAGTGCGGATTCTTTTTGGTCCTTTGCATTAAGAATGGGTCTGCACTGAGTCCCGAGTACAAATGTGCCTGTGGATGAGTTCCTAGAAGTAAACTTGCTAGTCCTAAGAAAGTGGGCCTGTAAGTTTACTTAGGTTTCAGAGGATGACTTCTGAGTTTTTCAGCATATACCCTTTTATACCAGGGTTTTGGTTTTGTTGTTGTTTTCATGAGCAGGTATTACCTTTACAATTAAAAAAAAAAAAAAGCTCTGAATGAACTGATCTGGAAATGAGTAACGGGATGTTTTACAATTGTTTTTCCATATACCTGACCTCTATGTAAAGTAACGCAGATAGAAACTGGTTCAAATGTTCCTTCTTGCTTTTTTTCCTGAAGTTGGTGTACTTTAAACTGAATTAACAGTTGCCCCTCCCCATAGGTGAAAGCTAGAATTGAAGCTCGCTCTGAGGCCAAAACCAGCGGACTCCTGTGGGCTGGATTAGCTCTGCTGTCCATTCAGGGTGGGGCAATGGCCTGGCTCACCTGGTGGGTGTACTCCTGGGACATTATGGAACCAGTCACATACTTCTTCACATTTGCAAATTCCATGGCCTTCTTTGCTTACTTTGTAGTAACTCAACAGGTAAGCAGTTCAAAAAATAGTAAGTTTAGATTTTTTTGGTGAACAATTTCTTACCTAAGCCAAGAAATAAGCAATAAAACCTTTTTATTTACTGAGTTCCTACCATCTGGGTCTTTATGAGCTGCTACTTTTTGTTTTGTTTTTCACCAGGCTGATGGGGATTTATCTCACAAAGAAATTATATAAAACCTCTAAAGAAGAATTAGTTAACACAAATTCCTCCATTGGGATAATTGTCCAATTTGTGTTCTTCATGCCCTCATTTATAAATAAAATTGCATTTGTACTGCAAAACACCAAGTAA
Organism: Aplodontia rufa; assembly: GCA_004027875.1. Lineage (NCBI taxonomy): Eukaryota > Metazoa > Chordata > Mammalia > Rodentia > Aplodontiidae > Aplodontia > Aplodontia rufa. The sequence goes on from PVKS010010788.1 coordinate 47,931, forward strand.
CTCAAGGTTGTTTCGCCAGAAATTTACCTTTGTCTTTTTCCCTCTTCTTTCCCACTGTGGTAATTTCTCTTACCAACTTGCTTGCTTTTGAAAGGAACAGCTGATCTCAAACAAGACTAAAGGTTCTGGTTGTGGGCTTATGTTTGCTCTACTGGCCACTGCAAATATTTTTATTCATTTTTCTGCCTTCCCCTTGCTTCGGTGTTGCTGAGTCAAATACTCTTTCCTGCAGAGGCAATGTGTTCACTCAAAACATTCTCTTTTATTTTTTAGAATTATACTTACACATCTGTTAAAAATAGGCAGTTTCTTCAATTCTTCCATAAGAAATCACAGCAGCAGCATTTTGATGTGGAACAATACAACAAGTTAAAAGACGACCTTGCTACGGTATCTTATTGCAAATACATCTTATAGTTGGTTTGGTTTGGGACCCAGAACTGATTGTGAGGCAAAGACAATAGTTAAGTTTACAGGTTGTCTTGGTTTTAGAGAGATTTCTGAGTATTGTGGGACTATTCAGCAAAAATGGTTGACATATCTGATACTAATTTCACATCCTTTATTATCTGTACTCAACATGGGGATAGTTTTAAATGTATGTGAAAATATCTCATGAGTTTGAGATTTATTGTAAACTTAAAGTTTTCACTAGAAATCTGTTTCTAAGCAGATAGAAAGAACTGCAGAAAGGTAAATACATGATGGGAATTTTAAACTCTAAAGGCATTTATGTTTGTTTTCCTTCAAATAGAAACTCATTCTGGTATTCCTCCTCTCACAAAGTATTTATTGTTTCCAGGTTTGAAAAAAAAAAAAAAAAACTCCTGTGACCTACCAGTTTCCCTTTTCACTTTATTAAGAATATGAACTGGAAGAAGCATTATGAAGAGAATGAATATTCATAAACTCACCTTTTAAGAAAGGATCCATATAAAATTGAAATAGCTTAGGCATTTGCCTTAAGGAGACACTGAGTGTACAGAATTCCTCTCAAGCAGTAATGCTGGTTTCTCCCTCTCTGATCATGTGCTTTTTCTTTTTCCCATGATAGGCTAAAGAATCCCTGGAACGTGTGCACCATTCTCTATACTTGAGAATGCAAGTAGAGGAACTGAGTGAAAAGAATTAATTTTACATTTTTAAACATCATTGGATTTTTCCATTATGTATTGACTTTGTAATTTACAAACTGGACGTTTTTGAGTCTCATCGTTCATTCCAATTTTACTATCTCAAACTTTTTTAGTTAATAAATTCATGTAAAAACTTGAGTATTTGTTTGGAGATTTCCGGTGTGTGGATGTCCCTGACATGTTAATGTAGAAGGGTGCGGAGGTGAAGTGGGGGTGTGCTTGGCATCCACTTTCAATCTCAGGCTTTATTTGGAATCATCTTGTCATTAACTTTTTTTTCATACTCAGTAACTGGAAATAAGACCTTTATCATTTATCAGAAAGGTACGCATGTGTTAACTGTGATGTGTAGTTGGTACTTCCTGAACTGCCACTGAAATGCATGTGAAGTTTTCCTTCTGAACTACAGCTCGTACATTTCAGTTCTCAAAGCCCAAACATTTAACCATCTTCACCCCAGCAGGTTACCCAGTCTGTGAATGAGTCTAACAATGGTTGGACAATGTATAGCACCTGGAAGTGGAAGATGCTGGTAAAATGGGTTTTGCAGATCTTTGTCCTATAGTGTCTAAGAATTACTGTGAACTATATTCATCCTCAGAATTCCATAAAATAATTCTTGAAGGTTGACTTTTTTAAAAATGAGAGTTAAAGTCCCATATAAAATGTGGTTATTTCTATGTAGATATTATAAACATATGTCCAAGTAAAACAGGTTCACTACAGTTGCACAAATAAGAATATGAATTAGAAAACTTTAATAAAACATGAATTTCAAGTATCTTATGATAGGAAAACAGTTATCTAATTCTTGGATTTCAAAAATATTATGTAATAAACTTTTATAAAAAAGTCACAAAATGCAAGTTATGTCAGCTAAATATTATGAGTTACCTTGCAATTTACTAAAAAACAGAAAAAGATAAATGTTTATAGGTTTTTATGTGTAGCAATTTCCTGAGGTTTTCCTTTTAAACCCTTTTACCATGTACAACCTGACTTTAAAAAAAAGGCACTTCTCTGCTGGGCACTGAACCTTGAAACATTTTAAACTGCTCCAATTTAGTGATACTACTTTTATATAAAAAGGGAAATATATATGGGATACATATAATAAGGCAAAACAGCCCCTATTTAACTAGATTTTGGAGAGAAATGCAGCTTTTTAGTTAGCATTGAGGCGAAGCAGGGGACCTGCTTCTTGCCAATTGCGCTTGGATCTTTACAAACGTCCACTCGGCGCTGAGAAACCTTCCTGTTGACCAGCGTGAGGAGTTCTGTGAATTCTAAGGAGGAGCCATATTTTCCCAGCATCTCACACAGATCTTGAATGTACCATGAGCCATTCACAGTTTCTCGGTGAGAATAATATCCTAAAAAAAAAAAAAAAAAAAAAAGGATGAGAGAAAAGGACACTGTAGTTTTCTAGCTTTCATTTCAAAGTGATTGAAAAACACCTTTGTAGCCAGATGCACACCTATAATCCCAGCGACTCAGGAGGCTAGGATAGGAGGATCACACATTCAAGACCAGCCTGGGCAACTCAGCAAAACCCTACCTTAAAATAAAAAAATAAAATGGGCTAGGGATGCAACACATTGGTAAGCACCATTGGGTTCAATCCCCAGAGCTGGGGGGAAAAAAGTACTTTTATGATTCATAGTTATAGAAGTTTATGTTCTTAAAAATCCTTGGAAAAGACTAAGCTGTGTCTTAGTCTTAATGATTTTAAATTTTTTCTGTTAACTATGCTCACATAAGAAAATACATTAATTTTTAGTTCTATTTTATTATTCATTTTTTATTTTTTATTAAGAAATTTAGTTATTGTACAATCAAAAATGCATCTAATGAAACAATATATGTATATATTCTTAAAATTAGATTTACCCACTAGAGCCCACCCTATTCTCCCATGCTTACCCCTCCCCCATCCCCTCTCTGCTCCTTCCCAATACATCTCTAAGAATGCCCTAGGTTCATTTTTGGGGATTGATCCCAAGACCTTGAGCATGCTAGGCAAACACTTTACAACTGAGCCACATCCCTAGCCCTTTTTATTTTGAGACGGGGTCTTGCTAAGTTTCCCAGCTGGACTGGAATTTACAATCCTGTCTTAGCCTCTCAAGTAACTGGGATAATAGGCATGTGCCACATGTGCTAACATGACCACATTATTCTATAGTTTTATATAGTTACTTCTATATAATTTTCTCCATTTCCTTAAAAAAAAACAACAAGATGGTAGGTGCTACGGTTTGTAGGTAAGGTGTCCCCCAAAGCTCATGTGTGAGACAGTGCAGGAAGGCTCAGAGGTGAAATGATTGGGGAATGGAAGTCTTAATCCAATCAGTGAACTTCGAAAAGTGGATTAATCCCCTGATAGGGATTAACTGGGTGGCAACCCAAGGCAGGTAGGGTGTGGCTGGAGGAGGTGGGTCATTGAGGGTGTGCCTTTGGGGTATATATTTTGCATCTGGTGAGTGGAGCCTCTCCCTCTCCTTCCTGGTGCAATGCCTTGAGCTGCTTCCCTCTGCCACACTCTTCTGTCATGCTGTTCAGCCTCACTTTGAGCCCTGAGGAATGGAGCCAGGCTTCTATGGACTGAGACCTCTGAAACACTAAGCCCTCAAAATAAACTTTTCCTCCTAAAATTGTTCTTGTCACATCTTTTAGTCACAGCAGCAAAAAAGCTGACTAAAATAGTAGCAAATGATGTTAAGGTGCAATATAAGTCAGACAAAATCATTCACTATGAGAGCAAAGAAGAACTCTTATGTTCTCAGCACTGCTTTCCATGGATAGTACCACAATGGCATTACCACCGTCACTAAATGAGAGCAGACTTCTGGTATTCAGGATGATTAGACTTGTTGCTGTGCCCGAGGAGGCTCTCAGGAATGATTCTTCTGTAAGGTATTTCACATGGTCATCCATTGCTCTGCAATGCGTTAGACTCCTTCTGGGAGTTTGTTGGCTCATGATCTTTGATCCTTGAAGCCCTGACCCAGCTCAGTCAAAGGTGAGACCTACAGGAACTTAGCCAAGCCAGCCAACCATAGGTTGTGTTAAATGCCCATTCACCTTCTGCGACAGAGTAGCACATGAGGAAGTCTGCTCCAGCAGGCAGCGTGTACACTGAGGCCGCGTCCATCTCAACGACATTGCTGAGCTTCTGCACCTTATGATCCACCACATCAAAAGGAGTGACTGGCACATCGTGCTGGTCTCCCCGACATGCCTACAAAACACAGAGGAAGAAACCAACTGTTTCCCTCTTGGTGCTTAACTTTTAGAGTGAAGGTAGATAATTCAGGACCGCTCATATCAGTAACAGAAGCCACATTATGAGCAGTCTAAATACAACACATTTGAGGGGACTAAAGCTATTTATGTTTCCTTTAGTTGATGTTTAAAAAAAATCCCCCGGTACATACCACGATGCATAGAAGAAGGATCACGTAATGACACAGGGAAAAGATAGCCATGTACCAGCCAAGGGGAGAGGCCTCGGAAGAAACGAACCCTACCAACACCTTGACCTCAGACTTCCAGTCTCCAGAACTGAGAAAAGAATGTTCAGTAGCTTCAGCCATGAAGTCTATGGTATGACAGTCCTATAAACTAGTACAGTGACCAAACAAGACTCTGTTGTACCATTTCAATTAATTCTGAAATGGCTAAACAACTGTAAGCATCAAAAGAAAGACCTGAGTGATTTCAAAGTAATCAAATAAACAGAAGATTCCTAATATCCCATTTTTATATGGAGATGTTAATCTTAGTATTATCCAGCTTATTTTCAGACTTTAATTTCCATTAAGTATATAAAACACCAGTTATTCAATGAAACACTCACCAAGTCGAGTGCAGTAATTGAAGCTGGGTTTTAGAGGGCTTGCTGTCTGCCAGGCACTGTTCTATGAGGTTTCCCCTCGTTAGGTCATTTTATCCTCACAACAACCCTATGAGGCAGCTGCCACTATTATTCCTGTTCATAGAGAACCTGAGGCAAGCCCTGGCACAATGACACGCCCATGATCCCAAAGGACTTGGGAGGCTGAGATGGGAGGATCCATTGAGCCCAAGGGTTTGTGGCCAGATGGCAACAGAATGAGACCCCCATCTCAAAGAATAAAAACAAATCTGAGGCTGAGAGAGAAAATAATTTAAGGAAACAATCCTGGATTTAGAGGAGATATGAAAGGGTCAAGGTGGCTATGACCCAGCTATTCCTCTCCTGGGTATTTTTCCAGTGGAGTTAGAATCAGCACATTACAGTGACACAGCAAAAGCTATGTTCATAGCAGCTCAATTTACAATAGCTAAATTATGGAAACAACCCAGATGCCCCTCACGGGATGAATGGATCCAAAGACTATGGTATATGTATATACCATGGAGTTCTACTCAGCAGTTAGAAACAATGATATTGAAGCCCTTGAAGGTAAATGGATGGCTATGGAAGAAATCATGCTGAGTGAAGTTAGCCAAACCCAGAGAACCAAGGGTCGAATGTTTTCACTCATCTGTGAAAGCTGAAGCTAAACCCAGGCCTATGTGAAAGGTAGTTAATCTCATGTATTAGACCGAACAAAGGCGTCACAACACATAATCTAGAGCAATCGTAGATATGTATTGGGAAGGAGGGGGGAGGGGGCAAGAAGGGGAGAGGAAAGGGAGGGAGAATGGGGCGGAATCTACAGGGTAAATCTGATTTAAGAATATATGTGTATCATATTGTTACTCTGGATGCATTTTTGATTGCACAATAACTAAATTTCTAAATTTAAAAAAAAAAGAAAAGGGTTGAGGTGGGCTAGAGCAGCCCTCTTGTCCTGCGTTCACTCCACCATCTTCTGTGCCCTCCAGCTGCCACAGTCCAAGCCAAGTCTGATCAGGCTGCTTTGCCGGTCCTCTTCAACCACCAGATGCCTTTTCCAGCAATGCTCCCTCCACACCAACTTTGGCCAGACAGTAGAACATTGATTGTTTTGTGCCATTTTGAATCTCAATCCAAACACTATTCTGTTTCATTTGTAATAAAGACACTGACAGCAGTAAGAAAGAATCATCACTAATAACTCCAAGTGCAACTCTGAATCATTACTGGAGAAAGATGCATTCAAAATTGGCATCTTGATAATCACATGTATTGAACCACAGATGTAAAATTCAGACAATATGATCGGTCTTACCTGAATGATGAATATCTTGGGTTTTCCAACCAGGCTCCTACACTTGTCCCCTTTGAACAAGCCAGTTAGTGTCTGAATTTCAATTTTTGCATCATACGCATAAATGTGATTGCCTTCACCATGGCTCAGGAAGACACATAAAAAGCAATCCGCATCTATATGACTGGAGGTTGAAACTGTGAAGGCCCCAAAAACACATAGATAAATGAACAAGATGTTTGTTACCTACAAATAAAAATTCAATTTAATACTAGAAGAATACAGTCATCACGAGAGGGGACTAGGTATTTTTTGTTTGATTGGTTTTTTTGGTATCAGGCATTGAACCCAGGAGTGCTTTACTACGAGCCACATCCCCAACCCTTTTTATTTTTTTATTTCGAGATAGGTTCTCACTAAGTTGCTTAGGGCCTTGCTAAGGTGGTGAAGGCTGCCCTCGAATTTGTGAACCTCCTGTCTCAGTCTCCCAAGTTGCTGGGATTATAGGAGTATGCCACTGCCCAGCTTGATATTTTTTAATAAATGTAAAATATCTGTAATGAAATCACTTATTTTAGTCTTTAATCAAATAGGATAATTTTTGTCAAACTCTGATTTAAAAAATCAGAATTACTGAAGTTGAAAGTAATAGAAACTGACCAAATTTCATTAGTTTTTTTTAAACACAGAATAATGATGCATAAAACATAAATAATGGAAACCTCCTTTAAGATCCAAGTTATTCTGACAAAAAATTACAAGTTTCTTTGCATCAACAAAGACTTTCCTAGAACACACTGGAAAGACCCAGAAACTGCCCCTCAACAACTGCCCATGTGTGGCTGCACCTCCAACGCCGTCACACCTCTGACGTAGCTCTCAGAGCTTCCAGAAGAGTTAAGATTCCAGACTGGCATCCTTCAGAGGACACCAACAAAGAAGAAACCTAGTAAGCAGCCGGTAAAATGATTTACAATGTAATGAAAGGAAGTTTTGAAGAAAGCTTAACGTAATTACACAAGCATCATAAGAGCCCATTAGCGAGTGAGCTGAAAACCCACCACACGCAGAAAATGGTTATATCACAGAATACCTGCCGCATAGCAACGGTGTAGAAATTTAGAGACACAATCTGTGCAAATCAACCCTATTTTGAAGGCAGTGAAAAACTGGGGTATGAAAGGAATCAATTAAAAATGAGCTTTCTGAAGCCCCAGTATCCGTAGGATTTGCATTTTGGACTTTTACCCATGAATTTAGGGTTCATTTCACTCATTTCTAGACTGTAATTAGTAATAAGCTAAATATAAACTTAAGAGGCAAAATAATTTGTAATGTCTCTGGATCTGCTGGGTGATATAGAGGGGCATGAACAAATCTCATAATCCGTGCTACATTAACACTTTTTATTGCCACACAAACCTTGTGTTTGTCTTTATGGATAGTATAAAGTACTCGAGTCTATTAGAGGAAGATGGAACTATTTGATAACAAAGCTACCTACCCTCATGAATTTTCATCAGCAGTTCTTCTGCTTTAAGATCATTAAAGCATTTCACTTCAAATCCTAGATCTGAAAACCTGGTGATATGTTAAATAGAATATTAGCTTAGAAGCATTTCTCAGTCATCAAACACCCTTACTTTTGAGGAATCTCTATTTTTATGATACATAAATCTACCTTTAGGGGAGAAAAATTAAAATGATGGTTATCCTTGATCACTCACCACACGAAAGAAGTCACTAACCATACGTCATTAACCTTAATGCCTGCCAGTCCAATTTTGAATACTGTCACCTACTGTGCACGTGTGTTGGTAACAATGCAAAGCCTGTTAACGGGGAACGAAGATGACAGGCAAGTTCTTTAGGGAGGCGCTGTTTGGGGAATTAGTTTCGCAGTGCTGGGGATTGAACTGAGTGCCTCCTGCCTCCTAGACTATGGCCAGAGAGGCCCTGGATCTGTTATCTCTTCAGCGCTGACGAGATTCGATAGCTCCAGTATCACTAAAGTGTGCCGTCTGGACGCAGCAAACTACCTGCGAGTGAGGTTGTCTCTGTCTGCGCTGGTGCCCCGCCGATCTGGCAGCCTCAAGTGCCAGAAGAACGTCTCATGATTGAAGATGAGAGCAATTCCCCTCCTCTTGTGGTCCATTTTGTACTTCTCTGATGGATCAAACATTTCACTGTTAATAAAAAATTAAAAAAACATCACCTCAACTTATATTAGGTAATGTGCCCGTCATGGCCAAGGTCAGTGTGCCTGCTGCTTCCACCTGTCAGGCTGAAATCCCACTAGTGTGTCCTGTAAAAGGCCACACTGGCAAGAAAGGCGCTGAACTACTTCTGTACTCGTTAGTAGGCCCCAGCTGTGTGCCATCCTGAACACCCTCCCCAACTGCGCCACTTTGATGTCTCTTCCTGGTCCAGCAATCGAGGACAACAGCCTGGTTCAGGGCCAAGCTCTAGCACTAGGCCCACATCGTATCAATTATTAAATATTTTGAACATCACTCCAGGTCCTTTGACAACCAGGGACAGCAAGGAGCCCCCGATCTATAAATCAACTCCTCAAATGCTAAAAATTTTAACACTCAGTTCCATTCTCTAGCTCCCAGGTTCCATTCTTACTTTGATTTCTACAGGATGATCATGACCAACAAAAGAAGAGCGTGAAACAAACCCCCTTTGAAATTAAAAGCTGCAACGTGTTGTGACTTCTGGACTTCCTCATGCTGAGGACAGGCCGAGGAAATTTAAGACTGACATATTCTCTGATTAACACAGCCCAGCTATGTTGATGAAGTACATCACCTGCTTCTATAAACTGTAACAACTTTTGTGGGACGAGCAGAGAAGCGGTCTAGCTATTTCTCCCCAGTGTGATAAAACTGGGTAATATTCATCTTTCCTATCTGTATCCTTTGCCTACTTATTACGCAGGTGGCCGAATCCAGCCAGCTGGGTCCCAGACAGGAACAAGATCTTTATTAAAAAAGAACATACTTTTACCTTCTGCAATAGGCATCTGTTTCTGTCACGTTTTGTTCCCCACCTATTGAAAAAAAAAGTTTATTTTGGTTCATTATTTCACTTTTTGACTTATGGTAGAAAACCACAGTAAGAACTGCTATTCCTCCTTCTGACTCACAAACTAAGATGTGTAGAAGTGAAGGAAAACTGCTTAGTAATAAATAAAGGAGCTAAAACAGCTCAATGCTTTCTCACCAACTCTTACCTGCAAAATAACCAATCATCTTGTCAGAAATGGAGAAAACATTACATAAATCCATCCACCACAAAATACGTATAGAGTAGCAGCTCTGTGATTATAGCGCTCAAATGAAACATCTCACTGCTTTGTTATGGAGAAAATGTCTTCGCAAATATTTTCTGAAAGAAATTGAGTCATGCAGGAGAAGGAAAATCCAGGCTGTGGTTAACATGGATCGTCATTCTGTGTGGAAGAGGCAGAAGTCTGGGTGGAGGAAAGGAAGATGCAGATCCTAGATCTCCTGGATGAACATCTGCGCACCCCATGCCCCTCCCCACTCTCAATCTGCCGTCTCCACCCTCTGGGCAACCTGTCATTGCATCCTTTCCTAGAACTTTCTCTTCTGATGGAATTGTTCTCCATCTGCAACGACCCATGCGGTAGCCACTGGCCACATGTGGCTATTGAACGTGAAATGCAGCTAGATAAGTCGATTTAATTTATTTATTTTCAATTAATTTAAATGTATTTTATCAGGGAGCTCGCAGTTATTACCTAGGCTGACCTTGAACCCCCAGCTCCAGCAAGCCTCCAGCCTCAGCTGGGAGCAGTTGAGTGCAATAGGCCTGCACTGCTGCACCAGCTCTCAATTAATTTGAATGTATACAGCCACTCGTGGCCAGGGGCTTCAGAACTCGACAGTGCAACAAGTACAGCATCTCCTACAAGAATGCCCCACCTATCGTGGATCTGGTTTTATCTGATAACAGCTTAGAAGGGAGAGAGAATGCAAACATGCAGAAATATTAATGTACAGCAAGATTCACTTGTTGGTTGAGGCAGAATGACCCTAAAGCATGGGCGACTCCTGCCCACCACCCCTAGCCAAGAGGGTTAGGTTCGCCTCTGTTCCTAGAGCATCTTCCTATGACACCTAATTGTTCTGACCTCACTTTTCCCTGAAAAAACACCCTGGGAGTGAAAGTTTGGTGGGGAATTTGACTCAAGACACTTCAGCCTATCCTTCCTGGAATTTACCCAAGCAATCAGACCCAAGGGAGACCCCACCAAGGGATCCCCCTGTCCCTACATCAGATTTTTTCAACCTGCATAAGAATTCCTGGTGTGGATGTTAAAGTGCAGGTTTCCAAGTCCAAATCACGATTTACAGAATCAGGATCTTGGAGGATGGAATGGCAATCAGCATTTGTAACAGTCAGTTTTACACCAAAGTTTGAGAGCCAAAAGCAGCCTCTACCTCATCATCGCTACCCTTCCAAGGGTCAACTGCCCACTAATGAGACAGCTCTTTAGTCGGACACTTGCCCTAGGCCATCAGGAACCAGGGACTTTTACTCCAGC
>PVKS010010789.1:0-58878 GCA_004027875.1 Aplodontia rufa
TACCTGTTGGTTCTAAACAAACCATCGACAATATTTTCTACATGTCTTTTTTTTTTTCCTAGCATTAGATGAGCCTGGGTCATTACATATAATATTATGTTAAATGTGGAACATGTTTACTTGCAGATTAATAAAAATTACTATCCTATACAGAGAAAAATACACACATCTTCCTGAGTTTAAGGGAAGGTATTGTGAGATTAAGTGTAAAAAACAACTGACTATGTACATTGTGGCTAAAACAGAAAAAACAAAAAACAGAAAACCAAAGATAATGTGTTTCATCAGCACCTTGCTTCATTTATGTTGCTTTATTATTTTAATTAGAGTAATGCTTGTAGATGAGTTTCCATACCCAATATAACTCATATGTTTGTTCACATGCTTATCGTATAGGAATCACTGCATTGATTTTCTACTGCCACTGAGGTTATTAGCGTGTCCTAATTTAATACTATATGAAAATAATGTAAATACTGTTCCCTTCTCTTTTGAAAAACGAATAAGAAGGTTAAATCATTAATTTTGCTCCCATGCCCCATTGTGTTCCAATTTCAGCTTTTTTCACCTGGATTCAATTTAATTATTATTACTTCCTCTAGCTTCTCACTGTGTACTATTCACCCTAGATATAAGTAGTAAAAACCAGATTCCTGAAGCATTGTTTAGATTCTGGCATTCTCCTTTTCAAAAGCCTATAATTTTCTTTTGAGGTCTAATTATCATAATAAATTCCTTATTTTCTCCTCCATTCCTGGCCGTTGGTCCTCTGATGATGACCAAGCTCAGTCACCTAAGATAGGAATCCCAGCACTAGCCACCCACAGTAAATCCAGCAGTCCTGTTTATATTTTACGCCTTGCTTTAAAATTTGTACTAATACCTTTAGTATATTTGTGGGTTTTTCTCCCATTTCTAGAATTATACACACAATTTACAAATACTTTTTGCAAGGAAAAATAATAATCAACACATTTAACTTCAGGGTGAACTTCTTAGATTTTTATTTTCCCCTCATATTCATTACCTCTCTTAAGATCCCAACTGAGCATTTTCTTGAATTAATTTGTCTTTCTCTTGTTCTTTGTCTCAGGTCTGTTCACATTTCCCCCTGAAAGTTCATCTTTCATGATCTCTAAATCAATAAACCAATAAAAATGATTGCTATTTTTAACACTATAAAGAAGTATTTTCTAAACATGAATTATCACAATTTCTGAAGTTGCTATAGTATATAAGTAAATGTGATCAGGACCCAGATTCTCACTCTAGCTTTGAATGTCAATGCAATGTAAAATCTGCTTAAGCAAATCTGCTTTCAGCATGCAAATAAACATGAAGTTGGGGAGTACTATATAGACAGAAATGCGGGGATTCCTAACTGAGCAATTGTGGAATACTGTAGAAATATTATTTTCTTTGAATTGACTTGGTTAGTATGACTTTATATCTGCCTATTCTGACATGTTAGAAACAAATTCCAAAAAGAAAGCAAAAATAGTCTCCCAGTGCCCTCCCTATCCTGTTCAGGATTAGAGCCAACTGAGCTACCCAGTGTTGGGTTTGCTGGCCAAAATTTAGCCCAGGATGAAATAAACATTAATTAACATGACATAAAATATCAGTAACAATTACAACAGTTGACATTCACTAATCAAGCTTTTCCAATTACTGTGCTGAGCACTTTATGCAATCATTTTAATTTAATCTTGACAAACCATATGAGGAAGAGAACAATTCTTTCTGTGAGTTTGAGTTCACACCTGGATGTTCATCAACGTTTAGAGTGTGCTCAGGGTAGTTTCCCTGCAGCCTCTGAATGCACCTCATCATGTGAGAAGACCATGTTCTCTGCTCATGCCTTTGCTGGCAAAGGAAGAAGCAAAAATAATTATATTGGACATTTTTATTATAAAATAGTCTAATGTACATATTTCTAAAAGGAAAGCATGTTGCAGTTTGTGATAGTGATGCAAAGGCAGTGACTATGTGATTTGTCATTCAAATATTGACACTTTGAAGCAGAATGGGGAGGTTAAGTATCTACTAATATTTGAGTCAGGTATATAATTGGGACTGTCCCAAGGAATAAGGGGAATGTGGTCAACTTTTGCCTAAGTCATTGCCAGGTAACTCTAAAATGTTAAATTGTTCTAATTTTAGATCAAGCAACTGAGTATATTATGTATCTATTATAAGAAATATATGCAAAGAAAAGTTAAAATTTTTCAAAATTACAAGCAGTACATTTTTATCCAATTAATTAGACAATGAGAAAATAATTGATATTCAAGCTTTTTTACTTCAATTATATCAGTAATGTTTCCAAAAAATTACATTCTCATTTTACATTAGTAAGTTAGATAAAAAATTATTGTCTATTATCTTCACCTCACTAAACTGTTAAAGTGAGAAACAAAATAAAATTTCTGGAAGAAATAAATCATAATAGCAATTGCAAGAATCATATCTTTATGTTATTGCTTATTAGTATTTAGTTTTCATAACTCATTATGACAAACTTTGTATTCTGTTAATTTTCTTCTTAGAACCCTGCAGTAATTTTGTGGAAAATATTGCCTCACTACCCTGATATCCAAGGACTTATTTAAACTTGTCCTTTTGGTTAAATATTATTGAAGATATTATAATGGCCATTTAAATTAAAGATTAAATTATTTGAAATGAATAATGTTCAAGATTTAGTCCCTGTACCAACAGTAGTCTTGTTCAAGTTCCTGACAGTCTTGGTGGCCAGCCACTACTCTATTGGACAGTGCAAAAAGATAGTGTTCATCATCACAGACATTTCCATCTAATACCCCTACTCAATATTTTTCTAGTTTTCTTATCTACTGCTTTGCTTGAGATTTCTTCTCTTGCCAAATTAGATTGTTTTATCTCTTCTCACAGTTTGCACCTTGCTTTTCATCCATATTGTTCACTTTTAATACTATGATTTGGAATATCTCCACTTCTTCAAGAAATCATTTACTTATTAATTCAATAATTTTTGCATATGTGCGATGCCAGGAAGTCTTAGGTATTGGAAAAATGAAAACAAGAAACACAGTCTTTGCTCAAAAAGAATTCACAGGCTAATGGGGTAGAATGGCAAGGAGATGAATGAGTAGAGTTTAACTGTTAAGGCAGAGGTAGGTACAGAATTTTATGGAAGCAGATGAAAATCCTTTCAGAAATTGGAGGAGAGGAAGCAAAGGCTTCCTGTAAAGGATGGCATATGATATGGACCAAGAATAGTGGGATTTATGAAAATGAAATCTAAGAGAATGGAGAGAAACAGAATGACCTCAGGAAGGGCCAGGGAGACAACCCACAGAGAGTCATGCTGTATTGGACCATGATACTTGAATCATACAGGAGCTTGACTGCCATGTTGAAAATGCTGGGATTCGTTTAAAAACTTAAAAAAAAAGAAGAAGAAGAAAGAAAAGAAAAGAAAAATTGAATGCAGGAGTGTGACAGAATCAGATTTGTTTTTGAAAATTCTTTCTACAAATAAAGAAGAAAGTATTAGAGAACAAAGCCACAGAGGAGCACTTTTAATAACCTGGGAGAAAAATGGCAACCTATTACACAGTGTAGAGTTTGTTGGGTAGAAAGGAAGGTTTTGAGAATTAAAATGCATACTTTATTGGTGAAAGTTGTTGGATACTGAAATGAGGGTCTTCTTTTAAACTTCTATTGATTCTGAAAGGTCTGAGAAGCCATCTTCAAACTGGGAATTTCTGCCTTTAAATTCCCAAGACATTCATTATTCTATTTTTCATTTATCCATTCTCAGTTCCAGATTCTAATAAGGAGCTCTTTCACACAGAATATGAGGTGCCTTTTAGCATCCTCTGCAATATAGAACCCAGGTCTTTGTTTCAATGTGTTTTTATGTGTATATGTATGGATGTATGTACGTATGTATATATGTATATAATCTCCAAATCAAAAGTAGTATTGTTAGCAAGTGCCTTAATGACTACTAGTCAAAGAACATGAGGGAGAAAATGAAAGGCAATTTAGGGGTCAATTTTAATTATTTCATGTAATATTATACACCTTATTTATATTTTTCACAATTATAATTAAATAATGAGTTGCATAATTATTGAGCCTTGGTCTTCTCCATTAAAATATATAAATTCCATGACAGTAAGAATCATGAGGGGTTGGAGAGTTAGCTCAGTGGCAGACCGCTTGCCTAGCATGCGCAAGGCCCCGAGTTCAGTCCTCAGCCTTAAAGAAAAAAAAAAAAAAGAATCATGTTTGTCTTGGTTATTGATAGATTTTAATGCTTAGACTGGTGCCTGTATCATAGATTGCAACAAATATTAGAAAATGAATAAATCTGAGATTTACGGATGAGAGAAAATTTACCATTCATGGACCACTTAATATTTTTTTCAGGCATTATCCTACGTATATAGCTTTATAAGTTATTATATATTTTATTTTCAACATGTCTAAATATTAGTGAACCATAAAATAAATATTAGTATCACCAAATTTACAACTGTGGACATTGTGGCTGAAGGTTAGCGCAGTGGTAATGGGCTTACCTATCATTAGAGTGACCCTGGGTTCCATCACCAGCATTTAAAACAAAGAAAGAAAGAAAAATTAAGAACACTGACTCCAGAGAATCTGGTTGACTTGTAAGATAGCCAATTTTATTTTTAATTTAATTTTATTTTAAAGAGAGAAGGACAGTAAGAGAGACAGAGAGAAGCAATTTTTATTGAGTTTTTCACATGACTTATGTTGCTCTGACACTTAGTTGTGTACATGGGTGCTGGGGTTTGAACCCATGTACTTGTGCATGCCGGGAAAGCGCCGTAACTGCCGAGCCACTGCTCCAGCCCCATTTCCTCAATTTTAAAGATAAATATTGGGTCTCCAAAATCTGTGTTTTCGTTTGTTTATTTTTATTTTATATATATAACAATATAAAATAAATGCTATGTGAATGCATGTATTGTACTGTTTCAGGAACAATGGCAAGAAAAATGTCTGTACAGAAATACTTTGTAATGCACTTTTGATCCTCGGTTGGATTTGAGGCTATGAAATCACAGATATGAAGGGCTGATTGTAACAGAATCTGAGGTAACAGTTGATAATCCGTAAATTAGGTACACGAGCAGAGTGGAGAAGATGAGATAGCCTAGGCCAATGTCATGAAATAAATAAAAAAAAAAACCCACAGCAGACTAGCAGAGGCAGAGTGTGCTCCAAGAATCTTAACTGAACATTGCTAAGACTTAGTATGGTGGTGTTAATTCAATAAAACGGAGAGGGAGGTAGAGCCAGGATTCTAAGAGGTCTGTTTTCCAACCCAAGAAAGTACTGATGCTTAGTGAATAAAAGCACAGAATCAAGAGGCAAACTGCTTGCAGTTGACTCTAAGAACCTCTCTTAAAATATTTTTGAGAATACTACTAATTTATTTAAGTGCTGCATGTCTCAACTTCCTTATCTGTAATTGGAAATAATAAACTTACTTCAATATTTATTATTTAGAAAAAAATAATATACATGAACACATGAGACAGTGTCTGGCACTCAAGCAAATAGTAAACGTGAGCCATTAATTTTATGCTGGCGTGAATGTGTTGCCCCCAAGTTGTTTCTATGCCGTCTCTCTGGTACCTCTTTTCGGCTTTGTTTGCTGCGTATTGCTATCATTGTTCTTGTTGTATTCCTCTGGTAGTGTTTCAGCGATTGGATCCAAGGGAGGGAAATTCTGAAAACCAGAGCATTTAGGAGACTATGCAACGCATGTGAAGTGTGCAGTTTTAGGAGGGACAGAGAAACAGGATCAGATTTGAGAAATATTTAGGAGTAAAAGATATAGTACTTGGGATTTGTTGGATGTTGAGAGTGAGAGAAAATGAGGATGACCCCCAGATTTCCAGTTTAGACAATCGCTGGTTTCACTAGCAAGTTCCCCTCACTGTGTCCTGAACATCTGCAATGTCAGGTTACTATAGAAGATGTTGATTTGTTTTCTTCTTTCATTTGCTGACAGTATAAGGGGGTTGGTAATTTCCTCTATGCCACAGGCAAGACCATTGCTTCATCTGCTCCGAGGACACTAACACA
Organism: Aplodontia rufa; assembly: GCA_004027875.1. Lineage (NCBI taxonomy): Eukaryota > Metazoa > Chordata > Mammalia > Rodentia > Aplodontiidae > Aplodontia > Aplodontia rufa. The sequence continues at coordinate 6,115 of PVKS010010789.1, forward strand.
GCCAATTTCACAGTTTCTTCAAGTCGCCCTAGCCTTGCTTCTGGCAATGTTTTGATTTATATCAACATGCTTAAAGCCTCGTTAGTATCACCTGGGGTGGACTGTCAATGTGAATAAGCTTTCTAGCAAGTTTGCTCCAACCTCCTCTCCCTTTCAGGTTCATCAAACAAGGCATACGTTTCTGTCATTGCCCAATTACTGAGATACACCACCGAAAGTACATTCCCATTAATTACGATGATGTGTCAGAAATTCCTTGACACTGGTGCTGGTGAAGGCACCCATTATGCATGCACTAATGGTATACCTTGTACCTGTCCCCCAAAGCCCAACTACAAAATGCCAAGCATTTATCATCATGAAGCGAAATCATTAGAGAATATGGGTGACTTTTGACAAACGCCTGCACTTAAAGAACTGTTAGTGAATAACAATTCATGGCAGCATAGTTTTGGAAAGAGTGACCCTTACAGAAAGTACATATTTTAGTATATATTAAGAAGTAAAGTCTACGAGTCTTTATGAGGCAAAATAACAACCTTTCTCAGTGCATCCTATTAGTTTCCTTCTGAAGATTTAGGCTCAAGTGAATTCAGGTTCATACATAAACATGAGGAAAATTAGTTAGGCAAAAAGTGATTTTCAGAATTTATATATATATATTATATTATTTTATTAGAAGCTTCTTTGATTGTTCAACATTAAATTTCTGAATAAAAAAGTGAGCAATATGTGAATTAATAGGTACTTTAGAAAATCAGCATTCAACAAGTTCAAGAAGGGATTTTGAGGTTGAAGACAGTGATCACCTAGTAAGTTACAGCTGATGAGAACCTGAACCGGAGCAATTGTGGTGGATTTGTACCTCCAGGGAGGCAATGCGTACAGACCTTAGAATTCTCAAGGCTTCACTGTAACAGAGTAAAATTGAACCTCATTGAAATAACAGCTTTGTCTTTTCCTTCACTTAATTTACCACGCTCAGAAGAATTTCTTTCCCATTTATTCCATTATTTGCCACTCTGGATTTCATTCATAATGCCATGTCCAAATAACACATTTTAAAAATTGCCCACAACAAATTTATACTGAGCACTTACTGTAGCCTGTACCTGTTTATTCTATGTCAACAACTCTATGTGCCAGTTACTCAGGAGGCCAAGGCAGGAGGACCGCAATTTTGAGGCTAACCTGGGCATCTTAGCAAGATCCTGCCACATAGTAGTATAAAAAGGACTGGGGATATAGCTCAGTGGTAGAGTTTTTGCATAGCATGTACAAGGCCCTGGGTTCAATCCCTGGTGCTGCAAAAAGAAAAATAAAAATGAAATCCTAACATTACTTAGTTATGTTATCAATAAATTTATTGAGCACCTACAATGTTTCAGGCAACATACTAAGGACTTGGTACTAATAATGAACACAACAGTTTGATATATCTACCTGCAAAAAGGTTACAGTCTAGCTAGGGGGACCAAAAAATAAACAAACAAAAATTTTTCTGTGGCAGATAGTTCTAAGTACTATAGAGAACAATAAATCAGTGGGGGTAAGGGAATTAAGAATGTTCATTTGGCAGAAAAACATTTTAAATAAAGGCATCAGGAAGAACTTACAGCTAAGGAATATTTGAGCAAGGCCATGTAAGAGATGAAGAAGAAAGCCATGCAGAGGTCCAGAGGAAGAACATTCCAGGCAGAAGACAGTGAAAATGCAGAGCTCTGCGGTGGAAGTGTGTTTGGAATATTTGAGAAACAGCAAGGAAATATTCCTTAGTAGTAACTTCTTCCTGATCACCTTCTTGATTGCAATAATTCTGGCAAGAGACCATATTAGTGTGGAAGTTGTGCAGATGGGAAGAAAGAGCTGGATACATTTTGTTAACTTGGTTGGTTAACAGATAAGATGTAAGGCGTTGCAAAGAGAAAACTGAAGGAGACCTCAAAAGTCAAGTTTGCATTTATTATTGTAGAGAAAATATTAGGAGGAACTAGTTCCAAAGTGAAGACCAAAAGTTATAGAGTTTCAACTATGAATTCTGGGATGTCCACTGGATTTTAATGTAGAGATAGTGATTAGAGAGTTGGATATATTTATGTGTTAAGGGGACAGATACGATCTGGACACTTAAATTTATGAGCTGTCACTTTTTGTTGCCCAATATGGTAGTCAGTAGACATATGTGTCCTTTTAAATTTAAATTAATTTAAAAATGAAATTAAAAATTCATTGAGTTCCATCAGCCATGTTTCAAGTGCTCGGTGTGGCTATGGCACATCTACATGGTGGTGCCCTATTCAACAAATCTCAAGGAGTTTCCTTTTTTACACTCCACATACAATTGCAGAGTTCTTATAATTTTATTCTTAGAAATTTATCTGGTTAAATTTCTTCCCTTCTGCCTTCAGTTTGTACTTTGAGTCTTTCTCATCTCTTTCTTAGATTATTATAACAGCCTTCTAATACTCTTTCTAGCTCAGGTCTGTGTTTCTCATATTCATCCTCCATTCCTCTAACATGAATATCTAAGTCATTTCCTAGTTTAAAAGCTTTGAATACTTTCATTACCACCTATCAATTCAAGTCTAAATATGTTACTAAGGCATATCAAGTTTCCATAACCTGCCACTTCCCCTTACTTTCAGCCTCCAATCTCCGATTCTCTATTGTTAGTTTAACATTATGATTTGACAATAAGGAGTTGGTAGCCATTCTGGCCATACCGTGATTTTTCCAACTTGTGCTGCTTAGCTCCTTCTGGTCTCCTTTTTCTAAGATAAGTGTTCTATCTTTGACAGACTAACGTTCACTCATTTTTTAAAGTGGAAACCAAATGCTACCTCTTCCAGGATCAGGTAAGTAGTCCCATCTCTGTGCTGTCTCAGCCCCCTGCATTCCTCTCTTACTGCTGAAGTTATCTGCTTGTACATCACAGTGAACGACAGCTCCCAGTGGTCAGGGACTACACTTTCCACCTTCCAGGCTGATTATACTACCTGGCACATGGAAGCCAAGCCATGGTGGCTCTTTGAAGTAAAACAAAAGTAACAAAATGAGACTCTTGCTTTCCTGGAATAAACCATTCTTATGTGTTTGTTAATGCTATTTCAAAGATCATTCTTGTTTCCTGATGTCTCACCCCTTCTTGTCCTTCAGTGCCTATCTTAGGTATCACTTTCTTTAAAGCACATGTGCCCTCACCCTAGAGAACCTCATTCTTTCTTCAAATAGGAATACTTAGCACTACTTGCATACATCCGAACAGCTCTTTTCAGTGTACAGCCATCCTGTCTCTAGCTCTCCCAAGTTTTATGTGCTGAGCACTCAACAAATATTCAATAAATGCTTGTCAAATGCATCTATTGATTATAATATTGGTTTACTAAGAACTCCTGAAGTGGATGCTGTTCTATAAACCACTTAATTGCAAATAAAAATTATGATATACTTTTGAATGTAAATGATTTTAAAAATTGTTTAAATCTGAAATAAGCTTTTAAATTAATAATTTTATAGGGAAAATTCTAAACTAAACTAAAATTCATTTTAGTTTTTGAGTCAGAAAGATGTCAAATGTCTGAGTCATCATTCATCCTCCTGCTTGGCTTCTCCCAGGTCTTCCCGATCTAGTTACTCACCGGGTCCTTTCTACAGTGCTGTGTTTTCATGGACATTTGGTATGACAAAGACAAAAATATATATATTTCCCTTGCTACATATTGCAGTGGCATTTTGATTATGAGGTTAAAATTTATGCCTGAGTAGAAACAAAGCTGATACAATATTTAATTTAGAAATAATATGAATCACAAACTCAATCCCTTTCTCCTTATATGAATCTGAAACCATCCTGTACTTATTTAATAAAAAGAAATGGAATGATCAGGTTTCCTGCAGTAAATTGTTTCAGGATCAAAACAATGCTTAGAGAGAGCTGAAAATACTTCTGTCTCCTGAATGTGCAGCAAAACTAATGGCCACCCTGAGAGCTTAGCTTCTCAGTACCTATTTTCTCACAGACAGATTAATTACATTACAGTTGATTTTTCTAAGGAAAAATGTATCTATGGATATAGCCACACTATTTAATTACACATGTGCACACACTGTGTACACACAGAGAGAGTGATTATCATGCAAAATATACATATATACATATGTATATTAATATATATATTAATTTCCCCCTAAGAACTAACAGAAATCCACATGCTCACACTGAAAATGTTAAGAGAACAATGAGTATTTACCATGAATGAAGTGGAGATCATCACTACTTTCTAATTAAAAAATGTTAGAATAGAAAAATACTTACAAATATCATTAATCCCCAGCCTTAACCTTCAAAATATACATTTGTCCTTTTTTAGATGTGGATAGGTATAGGGTAGGTATATCTTTAAGAATTATTCTCTAAAAACATTCACTTAATGACTCTTGGCCATAATTACAAATTAGAATTATTAAGACCATTTCTCGTTTCCAAAGAAACCTAATTACATGTGCCTGGTGATTTTTTTCTTATGACTTTATGATACCTTTGTTCTAAGATTTTTTCCTCATAAACTGTTTTTAACACATTTTTTCTTTTATGAAAAACGTTATTTAAAGCTAATTTTGTTTTTCCTCATTTGTATAATGAGGAGTATGAATAAGAAATGTATGTGAGAAATTCCTAGGATCTTGTTTCCTCTGAAAATGACTCTTTCTACCAGAGGTTTTATAGCCAGGCTTATACTTCAGTTTTTTGTGTGTGTTTAAATTTAGTACTACAAATACTGCAAATTTCAATGTCCTCTATCAAGCAGATAGATTCCAAACTCTGCCTGAGTTCAAAGGATGGGCTCAAGGTTGATTTATTGTAGGCAATTCCCTGAGAAATTAGCTAATATGTTTTATAACTAGATAAATAAATCAGAGAGGTACACACAACTTCCCCTTGCTTTTTTATATTCCTCTTAAATATGTTCTCAAATTCAGATCTCTCAGTGGTCTATATGGAGATATAAGGCCTACTGGTCAAAAGAGACTCATATAATGTTACAGAGAATAACAATAGGGACATTGATTTCTGTTCTTCTCAATTAACAATACAGATGACTTGCTCTCTAAGATGCAATTCTTGCCTCAAAGGCACAATGTCCCCTTCTCTATGTGCACTAATATGTATGCATATGTGTGAATATACATATGTGTGTGCGCGCATGTATATATTTTATAATTATATATATGAAATATAATATTATATGTATATGTATGTATATAATTTAGAGTAAGACAATCATAGACAACTATACCATTCCCAAAATAAAATACTTTTACCCTAATTGGAAAATAAATAAAAGCAAAAAGTTTAATGGTTATAAAGCTAGGGTTTGCGGACTACCAAAAAATTATTGGTTAGCATCAAATATTACAATGTTTTTATTTAAAGAAAAATCTATTTTATAATAAGCTATATTGGTTTATTGCTGAGATAATTTGACCATGTTAAGTGTTTATATCCTACAGTTTAAAGATAATTTCAAAAGAAAGGGACAAGTTAATATTCTATGAACTCTTCTACCATGCATTATTTAAAAACTTTTAAGAGTCTATTATATAATTATAAGGGATATTTTAAATTAGAAAAATAAAATATTTTTCTTCCAGATGCAGTATTGTAAATAATATGACAGTTCTTCAACAAATTTTTCCCATCATACGAAAAGAAAAGAAAAAGGTATTTATAAATCACTTTTAATATTCTCTGCCTAGTATAATGATGTGTTGAATAATTAGGCACTCAGTTTATAAACAAAAGATATCATTAATTTTAAGGGACTAGAAATCTATTTAAGAATCTCTGAAACTGGTGGATTAACCCAGCAGTATAACCCAATATGGACTCAGTCACTACAATTCCCTGACATAGCCTACATTCTCCACCTATAAAGATTGTCCTGGAAATAAAGTATGGCAAGTTGAATTCTTTATTTTGTTTAATCCATAATGTTATTCTCAAGGGCGTCAGAGAAAAATCAGTGACAATGTCAAAATAGAATAGGGACAGATAAGTGGTATTCCTAGCTCAGACTAGAGGCATTCCAGGAGACATTGGGAAGAAAATACCATTTAATCAGACAAAGATGAGTAGATAAACATTTTGAAATAGGAGAACTATACATAAAAGAAAAGGAATTGAATTTTGTAGGGGAGAATGTAAGAAATGTAGGCTATGTTTGAGTTTTGAAGGTTCATTTTCTTTTTCTTTTTTCTTTCTTTTTTTTTTTTTTGGACTTATTGAGAACATTCGAATGAGCCAAGGCTAATTTTAAACAGAGAAGAAAATGAACACAATTACATTTTAGAAAGAAAATACAGTGGAATCACATAAAACATAAATATAACCAAGGTTAATCTGGAAATGATCTATAGAATAGATTTGATCAAGCTAAATCTGAAAAGTCCTTAAGTAACCAAAATTCCTTCTTTTTCTCAGATAATAATGACAAGTAATTGAATTAAGGCAGTAGTAATGAGGACAGAGAGAGTGCATCCTAGAAAAGGCGGTTCTGTTGGTGACAAGCAATATGAGGAAGATACTGAGAAGGAATGGGTTCAGCATGATTCTGAAGTCACTGATTTGAACAACTAGTGGATTACGCCAATATTGATGATGACACTGATGGAGAAACAGGTCTTAAAGGGAAAATAACGAGTTTAGGTAAAATATATGTTGTGAAATAATACAATTAATAAGTTGGATACTAACCTGGCCTTTGGTAACCCATTTTGATGTATCATCTCATTTTTTCCTCAAAAGAAAACCTCTGTGAGTCAATTACTACTACTGCTAATATGATCATCATCATCATTATTACCCATGCTTCGGATATTTAAAGGAACCTAGTAATCTTTTCAAGGTTAATCAGATACAGATAAATTTCCTACCTAGTCCACTGCTATAGATACATGATTAAAACTCAGAAGAGAATGCTCATGTGAACATTTGACTATAGGATTTGCTAGTCAGAGACTGAAGTCAAGAAGGCAGACATTCCACTCAAGGATAATGGGTAGAGAAAGAAAAAAGGACCAAAGGCAAGACACTGGATAAAATCAATTTTCTAGGAATTATAAAAAAAAAAAGAAAGAAAGAAAGAAAAGAAAAACATGAAGAAAGGAAAAAAGTCAAGGTTGAAAAACATTATTAAGAAGGATGGAATGTTTTAAAACATAAAAGCTGCACATTGGACAAGTTGTAAAATATTGAATATATCCTCTAGACTTAGCATCCAGTGGGTCAAAGGTGGCTTGCATCAGAACAAATGTAGTGGATTTTTCACAGGAAGAATTAGATTACAGCTCATGGAAGCATGATTAGAGAGAGTAAATGCATGTGGGAAATTGGCAACTATTTTCTGAAGTAGCTTTGGTATGAATGTATAGAGGAGACTAGCAAGATTTGGGGAATAAATTGGCTTACTGTCATTTTAAAATGTATAAAACTTGAAGATGAAGAAAAATTTACTAAGTGAGCGTGAAATATAAAGTGGCAAATTTTGAATGAGTCCTTAGGAGATGTGATGCTAAGCATGAGTGAACTGATGAGTCTGTTTTTTTTTAAAGAGAGAAGGACAGTGTGTGTGTGAGAGAGAGAGAGAGAGAGATGGAGCGTGTGAGAGAGTGAGAGAGAGAGAGAGAGAATCAATCTTTACTGAGTTTTTCACATGGCTTTCATTGTTCTGACACTTAGCTGTGGGTGCTGGGGTTTGAACCCATGTTCTTGCAGATGCCAGGCAAGCGCCATAACCACCAAGCCACTGCTCCAGCCCCAACTGATGAGTCTTAAGGAAAGCAAGAACTCCTCTTCCACTAAAGAGGAGGAGATTCTTATCTGTCATGACCTATAGTTACCATTTAGGGCTCTATGCAAGATGGTGTTGGATGAATGAATTTGTTTATTTTTGTTTTAGGATGACTTGATATATTGAAACACTAGCTATCTCTTTTCCCAATATTAGGCTCCATCTAATGACTGAAATTTAAAGAGTAGATTCTTTCTATTTTGTTACCTTTCTCTCTCTCTCATTTGGGGTATAGATGTAGAGGATATAATACATTTGATCCTTTAGTTAAAATGTATCTGGGACTGCTGTTTTGTTCATTTTTTTTCTAAAATACTAGTAGTTGTAGGCAAAGGAAAAATTGCCTCAAACAAGAATGGGTTGTATATTGAAAGTTTTGTTCATGTCATATTTCCTGCTGCCTCATTTCTAAATTACATTGATATCCACTCCCACCATTTTCTCTCCATTGCCACCAAATTGCATTTCTAATCCACAATTGCTTTAGTCTGCTGAAGTTGCCACAACAAAATATCATAGACAAGTGGCTTCAACCACAGAACTTTTCACATACTGCAGGCTGGAAGTCCCAGTTCAGGGTGCTAGCATGGTCACATTCTGATGAACTTGCTCTTCCTGGTTTGCAGATGGCTATCCTCATTCCATGACCTCATGTAGGGGACAGAGCGGAAAGAGATAGCAGTGCTAAACTCTTGCTCTGTCTCCTAGGTAGAAGGAGGGCATTTATGCCTAACGCCCTTTTCCATTTACTGACTTCTCGCTTTCCAATGCAGGTCAGCATTTCCTCTGGGTTGCAGCTGCAGGAATCCAAGTTATATCAGGTCAACCCTAATGTCTCATTTTCCTAACTATGCTAACATCAATCATTCAGAATTGATAAGCCTTCCAAAGTAGGCATACTCTTTCCCTACTCTTAATGTTTGAGTTCCTGTTTTCTCTACCTAGTATCTCTTTTCTTCCACTTGGGGAACATCTTCATAAATCTCTTATTTATGAGACATTGTCTATTCACCACAATATAGTCAAGAGAAATCTCTTCTTCAATCATCTTAGTAGAATACTGGTAGTATCTCTGTATTACAACACTTACAATATTAAAAATATTCTTTTTATTGAATATGAATTTATTAAAGGCAAAAATCATATTTCATCCTTCCTTGTATTCCTAGATTTTGTAATCATGCCTGGTATATGGTAGATGCTTGATAAATATATGTTGAGTACATTGTTAAATGTAAAACATTTTTTCTAATACTGCAATTCCTAAAAGCATAAACAACCTGTAATTCACCTTCTCTACATTTACTTCCTGATTCATTCTTTCAGGCAAGAGTTATTTGAGTCTCTATTCTCAAAGCATCATTATAATCCCCCCTTGGTACAACCATAAACAGCAAAGTAGAGTCTGGAGGCCAAAGGGCTGGATTCACTTCTGTGGTCTTTCATTAACTAGCACGTAATGCTTGCCAAGAGATCTTACACCTTCTCACTCCCATTTCACTGTATATCAAAAAGGGAGCATAGTAGTGCTTTTCTATGTCATGAGTTAGGAGAGATGAATATGATTCATTGATTAAAAAATGTTTGGCACTTTTACACATAATAAATACTCAATAAAGATTATTTTTTCTTTTTGGCATTTCAATGTGAAGAACAATCATTGCTTTTATGGAGCCCATCCTTATTAGTATGTACTTGCCCTTATTATTGGCATTATTTCACATGTGTAAATGCTACTTGCTTGAATGGACCATAAATTCCTCAAAGGCATGGACTCTATATAAACAGCTCCTTGTGAAGACAAAGTTCTCTGTGATTACCCTATAATACCATTGTTTAAAGAGCCACAATACCAGTTAGGGAAAAAAATCATTCTTTGAAGTGTAATTCTTCTTTAAAGGTGAAGAATCAGGATTGGGACTCCTCCACTGCGAGAATGGCAGAGAATGCAGTGATGAAAATCTGCAGTGATGGAATGGCTGCGAGGCCCCAGGCACAGAGCTGCACGGGGATTATACTCTATTATTTTCTTCTGACAGCAACTTCTTGATGTACATATCCCTCATCACTGTGAAAACTGAAGCTCAAAAATCTAAGTAAGCTGTTCAGATTTACCTCCTCTTCCACTCATACTTCACCAGGATACTGATTTCCATGTTTTAAAACAGTTTAAACGCCTGACACTTTAAAAAACAAATTTAATGCCCTTTTAATTCCCAACCACGCCTGCACCTTTCTATCTTCATCCAAACTATAAAATAATATGTGACACATCACATTTTTTTCCTTCTGGAACTGTATTTAGAATATATTTATTTTGATTTATTTTTCTCTTACAGAATTGTGGACAGGGCTGGGGCAGTTGCTCAGTGGTTACAGTGCTTGCCTGGCATGCACAAGGACTTAGGTTAGAACCCCAGCACCGTGTACACAACTAGGTGTCAGAGCAACGAAGGCCATGTGAAAAACTAAATAATGTTGATTCTCTCTTTATCTCTCTCACTGTACCTCTCTATATTAAAAAAAAAAAAAAGAAAAAGAAAAGAAAAAAGAATTGTGGAACTCTAAAGAAAAATAGAAATTCTCTGGGAACAAGGAAAGTAAGAATGGGAAATAAGCAGAAAAGAATAACTAAGGGTAACATTACATTATTGCATATGGAGAGACTCAAGCTTGTGTGAGACTTGTCTGTGCAACTCAAGTATGCGTCAAAGGGAGCAGACGTGCACTGATGTCATGAGCAAGCCCCATTAGTTTGGTCCATTTGGACTTATCTTAAAATTCTTTATAGTCATTTGTATAATCAAATTCTGTTTAAATATATAATAATCATCAACAGACTATAATCTATTGGTGATTTTTAATATTCTTACATTAAGAACTTTTTGTGTTCTCCATTTTTGTTATGTAATATAGTTATATTATCAGTAATTTCATGCAAAACCTTATGTTTTGATACTTGCTCTTTTTCATTTTTTAAATTAACTGTTATTGTGAATAGTTAGAATAAATGAAGCAGCATGAGTCTGGGATACTCCCAATTGTTTTTCTTCCTGCTGTTGGCATGATTGTATTTGCTGTTTGGAGATTTATCTGCAATGAACAGAAATCACACTTTAACATGTGGCTAAATCTGAAGGAAACAAAGTCCAAAGATAAATGATCTTTCTTTCCCAGCTCTTTCTGGTGTGATGTAACCAACAACACCCTTTCAAGGGCAGTACACACTATGCTCTCTGGTGAAATGAGGTCCTGACACACCAGTGGCTAAGAGCAGCAATTTCCTGAGTCAACACTGCTACATTTTTTAAGCCATTTGGTAAACCGGTCCATAGTGCAGTGGCCTGTTATGGTTTATATTAGGTGCACCCAAAAGCTCATGTGTGAGACAATGCAAAAAAGTTTGGAGGTAAAATGATTTATAGAAAGCTTAACGGAATCAATTAATTAATCCCCTGATAGGGATTAACTAGGGGTAACTGTAGACAGGTAGGGTGTGGCTGGAGGAGCTGGGTCTGTGGGGTGTATATTTTGTGAGCTAAGCTTTTACTCTCTCCTCTCTTAACTCTCTCGCTCTCACACTTTCTCTTTTCTCTCTCTCTCTCTCTCACCCTCTCTCTCCTTCTTAGTGGCCATGTCCTGACCTGCTTTCCTCCTCCACCAAACTCTTCAGTCATGATGTTCTGCCTCATTTTTGGCCAGAGCAATGGAGCCAAGCTGTCTATGGATTGACTCATTTGAAATACACTTTTACTCCTCTAAAATTTATCTTGTCTGGTCTTTTGAGCACAGCTATGAAAAAGTTGACTAAAACAGGGCATATGCAATAGCCAGAGAGATGTATGATACTGCCACACCATCCATTGGCCTGAAGGGTGCTAGAGAGCCAAAAATGGCAGACATCAGTGTATACGTATCATGAGAAGAGCGGTGTCCTACGCTCTCTTTATCTGGTAGATATGCTCATTTTGGAAGAAGGTCATGACTACTCAGGTGACATTGTACTAACAACTCAATGTACCCATTCTCTCAGATGACACTCTTCACTCTCCATAAGCCACGATTTATTGTACCCAATGCAACAAGAGACAAATATCTGCTTCAATATCTATTGTGAGTTCCTTTATTTGACCTGGGCCAGGCTCTTCCAAGGACTGAGCTGTGACCAGAGCATTGCCACGACTCTCCTCAGGAGATGAGGTTCTGAGCTTCCATTATTCATGACTATATCTCTCACATGCAAAAGTGACACTCTTCTGGCCTTCTAGAACTGCTTCATACATACACTTCATACACTTCCAGTCTCCAGTCATGTGCTCTGAAGTTCTGGAAGTCTTTCTTCTTATTTTAAAGCCCCTATTTTAGGCTGGGTTTTTTGTTGTGGTGGTGGTAGTTGTTGTTGTAGTTAGTTTTTTTGTTTGTTTATTTTTCTGTTTATTTATTTTGCTGTGACCAAAATTATCTAACAAGAACAATTAGAGGAGGAAAAGTTTATTTTAGGTTTCACAGTTTCAGAGGTCTTAGTCCGTTGCTCTGGCCCCAAATTGAGGCAGAACATCAGTGCCATAGAAAAGAAATTCCAAAGGCTTAGAATAGAGGCTCTTTGGGTGCAGCACTCTGAATCATTTTCAAGAGACAAAGGAACTGGGCATGGTGACCCAAGCCTCTAATCCCAGCAGCTCAGGAGGCTGAGGCAGGAGGACCATGAGTTCAAAGCCAGCCTCTGCAACTTTGCAAAGCCCTGTATAACTTGGTGAGACCCTGTCTCAAAATAAAAAATAAAAAGGGCTGGAGATGTTGCTCAGTTCAATCCTGGCACCAAATAAATAAATAAAATGAAATAAAAAGAGAAAGAAATGAATTCATTCTGCATATACATCTTGCAGAGGGTTTTGTTTTCCACGTTTTTTTATTCCAAGTTTTTTTATTGTATCATGCTGCAGTTATGATTGGACCTTGTTTTACCAATAAGGTGAAATAAGAAATATATAGGACTAGTAATAGTATTGCTAAGTTGAATTCCTTAAGAAGTATATTCAGTTTGGGCAAAGTTGCCCATGCTCATGATTTCAGCAGTTGGAATGCAAAGGCAGGGGTTTTGCTGAGTCCAGGGATTCAAGACCAGTGTATGCAACATAGCAAGACCCTGTCTCAAAATAAAGGAAGGGAAGGAGGGAGGAGAAAGAAAAGAAACTTTAGGGTACAAGTCTATACCCCAGGTATAAACCTAGGGTTTGCTTTCTTTTTCTTTTTCTTCTTCTTTTTTTTTTCCAGGGCTGAGGACTGAAATTGGGGTCTTGCATGTGCTAGACAATTACTCTGCCACTGAGCTAAATCCCCAACCCCTTGGTTTATTTTTCTATGTTTTGGTGTTTATTTGCTTGATAATCAGCCAAAAAATAGCAAATGCCAAAGTGGACTGCTGAAAGTGGTAGGAGATTCAGTAGCTGGAAGAATCATGGACATGTGTTTGATGTCAACAAAAACAACTACATAGTAGATGAATATATCTGAATGCTATGTGCTTTAAGGATATTCAGGTACTGATATAAGGATGGGTTATGAAAACAGAAACAAATAAGAATTCAAAAAAAATGAAGAAGTGGAAGGAAAGAACACCTGGCAGAGCAGCAAGATCCCCCCACTCAGGATTTAGGGAAGATCTAAAGATGACAATGGCTGAAGTTGCATTTGGAGAGTTTCTGTTGCCATCCCATTAGGTGTTTTTCTGAACTGCTTATCTATGGGTTTTAAAGGTGAGTTTTAATGAATTTTTATATTCCACATTCAATTCAGACAGGAAAGCCACATGTTGATAAACTTACTGACACTGAATCTGTTTATCATTGTTTCCCTGCAAACCCCAAATTGCATATAAACAGAAAAACTAATCAACTGAAGCAGAAACAGTATCAATTAGGTTGGTTCCTGGGAACTGAAAGAAGAGCAAACAAAATTAATTTCAATCAGTTTGGTAATGAAAAATCAAAAACGTGTAATAACTAGAGATGACTATGCCAGAAAATAGTTATGATTTGGCAAAGAATTTTTATATAAGTGTTTAGAATCCTTCAAATAGTTTTCACATCTGTATTCCGTTGTCATTTTGAATTACGTTTAGAATCACTGTTAGGATAGTTAAGACTCTCTGAAACAGGAAATTGAGTTTTGAAAGCACACATCTGTATTTCTTTTGTGACTGCAATCCCATGTTGCAGCTATTTCAAAACTTTAAAAAGTAATGATAATATCAATAAACACTTACTGAACATTTATTATATACTTTACATACTTTGCTGAATCATTGTGGTAGCATTCAAAGCCTGATGGACTGCACGGTATTAAAAGACTTGCAGTTAAGAGAATATCAGTGATGGAGGGGGTGATTCTCAAATTTCCTTCAAAAGTACCTTTATTTGGAAAAAAAAATAGGTTTAAACAAACACTTAGCAAGCCAAGAGAGCATCATCCCTTGACCAACTGAATATTAGCCAAATAAGATTCAGGGGACCTGAGTAGCCACAGGTACATGGGAGAAGAGAATCAAAAACACAGATTCTGAGCAGGGAAGGTAGATGATAATGACCAAGACCACCTTTATCACCTGTCAACCTTGACAACAGGGCCAAGTAATGGGATGGTACACTTTGAATAACATTGAAAATCTTGCTTCATGGGACTAGAAATATTAATTAAGGCACTGATATGTTCTATAATTTCTTATTTAAGAGCATCCAGAAAATTTCTCACAATTTTTTTTCAATTAGATTGAACAGATATTAAGGTGCCAACAAAATGAGCTTGCAAAGACAGTGAACAAATAAGAAAGTGATAGAGTTCAAAATATGATGATGTCAGGGGCTGGAGAGGTGGCTCAGCGGTTACCACACTTGCCCAGCATATGCAAGTACACAGGTTCAAACCCCAGCACCCATGTACACAACTAAGTGTCAGAGTAACAAAAGCCATGTAAAAAAACTCAATAAAAATTGATTTTCTCTCTCTTTCTCTGTCCTTCTCTCTTTAAAAAAAATGATGTCATAAAATTCATCTATTTTATATTGACACATAAAAACTATACATATTTATGGGGTAAAATGTATGCTTTCAAAAATCAGCTAGAAGAAAGGATTGAGAATTTCTCTTGTATTTTGGATGGGATCAACAAATAGATGTTAGGAAATTTTATGCCTGTTCTACCTTCAAGGTGGTTGATCTAATGAAATTTTCTTTACTAAATTACTAAAATATAACCTTCAAAAAGTTAAAAGCCTGATTTATGAATATAAAATGGACACGTGAGTAAAGATTTTATTCAATTAATTAATGAGCAAACTGATAAGATATCAAGATCATTTAACAGAAAAATATGAAGACACATATATAATCTATAATTGACAATGGGCATACACACATTCACATATAGTTTAAAAAGCTGAAGAAATCCTGCAAATACATTTAATACATATTATGTAATATGTTAATATTAATATATATTGCAAATGTATTAATATCCCTTATTACTGTAAGGAAATACAAAATTTGTACTGAAAGGAGATCAATTGTATCTTCACTGGAAAAACTTCATTTTAGTCCTATGAATATGAATCCAGTATATGAGTGTTTTCTGAAGTTAAATCCTACTCACTAGAGTTGAACACAGCCCAGTCAGTAGGAAGTCAACCAAAGATGTCCAGCCCTGTCTCACTAAATATCATTCACTGAACTGAAAGGAGAACCAACAACGTGTTTTGCCAATTTTCACAAGTTGGACCACTTTTCTGAAATCATTAATTGCCTGGTATACACTCACCTATTGCCAATAGGAGAGACTGAGCCTACCCTGGGCAATGACGCTGGGCTCTACCTCTCACTTCTCCAGAACTATTCAGAGTCAGATTGATAGGAAAATAGGTTTTATTCAAAGCCAGCTTTGATGGAAGATGGAAGAAACTTATTATTTCAAAATTTCATTTTCAGAATCTCTGAACTGATCAAAGTTATTAAAAGAGAGGAGGCGAGGCAGTAAAGGGAGACTACCTGGCAGAAAATACAAATGCAGATTTAGGTAGCTTGTGCCACACAGAGAAGGTAGTGGCAATCTCCATCCTCTGCTTCGCTGGCCTTGGTAGGCAACCCCTCAGCCTCCACTCTCAGCTCTAGGTAGTCACTATCCATTTCAAAGCCCCCTGCAACTTCAATCTGATTCACCATCTGTACAGAGTCACCCAAAGGCCATCTCCTTTATGAAAATGTCTTGAATAACTCCAGGCAGACTTTCGGTCCTTCTCTGACCTCTGTAAATCCTCTGTTATATCATGTACATTGTAGTTTACACTTCAGGGCAGTAACTGTGTAAGACTTGTCTCTTTCCTTCATAACTAATGGTGCTCCTGGCACTGGGAATCATAATTAAGTTGTATTGTAATAGGGAGTCCTGCTTGAAATCTAGTAGGCATATAACCTAGGGCAAGTTATTTAACTGGTCAGAGTCTTATTAATCTCATATTTTAACTGAGAATAATGTCTAACACAAAGTTTTATTGTGAAAAGTAAATGAGGTAAAAACATATAAAACATTTATTACAACATAGCAACTCAAATAAATAGTACCAATAAGAGTGCAGATAACAGAAACAGAAAATGGTATCTAAATGGTGAAATTTAGATACCCAAGGCTAAGCTAACGAGTTCTGAGCCTTTCTCAGAACGTTTATTGATTTTTTTAGTGTATGTTGAGTGACTTGATATATTCAATGAAGGCAGAGGAAGATTCTAAATCTGAGCAAAAGATGTCATTGTTTGAGTCTTGCTGGAAGAGTATACCTTATGATGTGATGTGAATCACAGTACTTCATAAAGCAATTCAAATTTATTTTTTTATTTTAATCAAATTTCTTTAAAAAGTCATCTCAAAAAGAATTTTCTACATGTACCATTCTTTATTCTTTTAGATTATAAACAACACAAAATAAATTTCCTAGAATTGTATAATATTCAGGCCCTTCTACACTGATATTGTTGACATTTAGAAAAATATATATTATATAGAAACTTGTTATCCTTAGGTAAATATGGCTCAATGAGCAAGAACTCTTATTTTAGTGGTCATATGAAAGCACATTCTAAGTACAGGAAGATGCAGGAGACATGAGACACTGTGGTTCACAGGAAGACACTTCCCCTCCTCTAAGTGTTTGCACAGAAGAGAATACAGAATTGTTTGATCCAGAAAACCTGCCCTACTGGTTGTCTTCCAAACCATCAGCCTTCTCATTTGGGAAGAATTAACAAAAAATTAAGTGTGCTTTACAGACAAACAAAGTGGGAGCCTGTTTGTGACAAATCACTTGAGTTCTTCATGGACATTTATCTTCAGTCCAACAGAAACCCACCATCAAAACAAATGATGAAATATCAGTCCGCTCTCCAAAGAAACATACTACTTCAACACAATAGTTGGACACCAGAAATTTTTTCTCTGAAAATTTTTAGAGAAATTTATAATTATAAAAATTAGATTTTTTAGCAATTTAACCACATTTTAGAAGGACTGATAAAACTAATGATTCAAGAAGTTTTCAGTTAAATCTACTTATATATTATAGAAATTCAATAGCCTTTCCCTTTTTATATTTCATGAACTTATGATTTCATAGAATAAAACAAGATTTGGCTAATTTCAGGTAATTTGTTGTAATTTTTTGCTGTTTTGATATCATGTTTGGAAAGCCAAAATACAACTATAAATTGCTCTCATGAATAATGAAAATATCTAACACAATTAGTGCTTACTTTGTCACAGTGCTTGGTATAAACTGTCTCTCCTGATTTCACAAGACACAGTGAGAGTCATCTTTTCATTATTTCTCTTTTAGAGAAAAAAAAATTTAGATAATTTGCCCAAATTAAATGAGCCTGGATGAGATCATCAGTTTGACTACAAAACCAGTCATTAACAGCTCTGCCATCAGCTTTCTCTACCTTAAATAGCCTGAGTTTTTTCTTCCATACATGAAAAAATGTTGTTCATTAAATATGTAAAGATATAGTTCCTCATTTTGAGTAGCCCAGCACAAATTTTTTAAAAATGCTATTTATTTATAATCTTAAGTGAGATTTTAAAAGTTCGTCTTTGAAAGTGTAGAGGAATTGATGTTTACATTATTTTTAGTTTTTTTATTTATTTTTTTACTTTGTGAAAGGATTTTGGTTGCTTTGACTCTAAATTTGCATAAATAAAATATGCATTTAGAATATTGTTAAATCTACTAAATTCAACTATCACTGGTAGGTCCAATTTTCAGAGATAATGAAACATTCCAGGGAGTAAATAATCAAATGAATGTGGGCTTTCTCAAGTAAAACTAATAAGGCTCATAAAGGGGTCAGCTTGGCAGGATTGTGTCTCATCAGGATGGCCATGGTTTCTATCTCATTTATTTCTCTCATCAGAATTACTGCATAATTATATATTATCTGTTCAAAGAAAAAATTAGAAACCTCAAGGGAAACAAACTTTAAAAAAAAAATAATGACTAATTAACATAATAATCTTCTCTGTATTTTTTAGTGAGTAATCAAGAAATTTTGCTTAACTCCAAAGAGGATGAAAGAATGAGGTCATATATCAGCAAAAGTATGAGTGGGTAAGTAGCGGAGAGCTTACCCCAATCTTTCCCAGCTATTTAAATTTTCTCTTTTGTAGTCCTTCTATAAAACAGTAAGCAGGCAATATCCGAATGTCAACATAGTTTTAACAATAGGACTATAATTTAATTGAAGACAAAACAGTGAGAAATTGCCCAAAAAAGGACTGTAATTATTGAAGGGATCAGTTTGCTGTTTTGGTAAGATTAGTGAGATTTTATCTTCCAGGTTCCAAATTTAGGTGATTCTTAGAATGTAAAATTAAAAAAGATTTACTTTGGGGTCCTAAATATATCAGTTTTAACATTTGACTTCATTAAATTTTGATAGGGAAAAAAGTGAATTAATAAGAGAATTTACTGGTAGAAACCATGACTAACGTGAAGAACTGAAAAACTTGTCATCAAAACAGTAATTCGCAGCACTGGTAGGTAACAGAATTTATCATGTATGATGATCACAGTGCTTGAACATTTTGGAAGATTAACATATGAAGAGGAAATCAATCTAGCTATTGTGATTGCCTTGCCAATTATCCAATTGTTAAAACTGTATAATTTATGAATCAGGTTTAGAATTAAACCCTTCTTCAGGACTGACCTACACTCTTAGATTAGTGGCTTACATTAAGCAATTATATTTTGTTACTCTTATAAATGTTGAATCTTCAAAACCCCAAACTGCTTTTGTTGTTTAATAATTCTATAGGAAAAGGGCTGGGGCTATATGACTTTGAGAAAGCATCTTTCTCCAAAAGAGTGAAAACATAACAATTCCACATCCTTTCTGTCATCTTAATTTACTTATTGACAATAAATGCATTTTCTGTTCTCTAGCTAAATGTAATTTTCAAGCCTCAGAAACTGGCTTTTTTCATGGCACAAAAGGCCATGTCACTTAGAAACCAATCATTAAGAGCAGAGTAGATGCTGCCCCCACCCCCACAAGATTGATGAACCACAGTGAAGATGGCTTTGCTGTAATCCATTATCTCCAACATAGCCCTTAACATAACAAAAGAAAAAAAGAAAAAAAACTAATGTTCTTTTCATGGATAAAATATTACTAGTCACATCATTCTTTTTTTTTTTTTCTTTTCCTTCTGCATTACAGTTACATTCCAAAAAAGAAAAGAGAAATCGGGTTGGCATTGTATTCCAAAGCAATGATAATGTATCTGCAATCAAGAAAGAAAAAAAAAAAAAAGAACCAAGTTTTATTATTATTATAATTGCAACTAGTGCATGCTGGGATTCTCAAGTTGGAATGTGTATTGTGGTATAATAAAATAAAAAGAGTATTTCCTTTCATCATCACCATCAAAGTACACACAGCTAAGAAATTTGCCATTAGATAAAAGATTAGCGGTGACACTGATTTTGCTGTTTACATGATTAAGTGCCCTTGTGTGGTCTAATGTATGTTGGGAGATGCCTCAATTTCTGAAGGTGAGGCATTGAAAATACAAAGTAATTGCAAGGAAAAAGATAAAAGCTTGCCTGTGGCAAAACATTTCACAGGAAAAGAAACATCTGGTGAGTGACTATCATATTTATGGAACTAGAATGTATCCCTACATACCTTGTGAAAACTTGAAGAGAAGTAATATTAAAATAGAGATTGTCTTCAGATCTTGGAAACGCATTCTCTACATGAACAATAAATAATTATCAATTAATCTTCACTTGATTTAAAAATACATTTTATTGATCATAGTCTGTCAGCAAACTATAACAATGTCAATATCCCTATAGTTTCTTTAACAAACTACCACCAATTTCATGGCCTAATACAATGCAAATTTATTCTGTTACAGTTCTGAAGTCCGTAGTCTGAAATGAAATGTCAGCTGGGCTGTGTTCCAAAGCTTTCCGAAGGAAATCTGTTTCTTTGCCTTTGTCAGTTTTTGGAGACTTCCTGCACTCCACTCACGGCTCCTCCCTCACATCGCTGTCACTTACTTCTTCTATCATTTCATCTCCTATAAGGCCAGCTGTAGTAACATTTGGAGTCCATCTAGATAATCTAGGGTAGTCTTTCTGCTTTCTTAGTCCTCAACTTAGCCACATCTGCAAAGTCTCTCTGGACATATAAGATAGCATATTCAAAGGTCCAGGGTCTAGGCCATATTGGGAGATGAGGAGACATGAAATATTCAGGCCATTGCAGAATATCCATTTCTATCCCAAAAGCAAAATACATTCACCCATCCCAAGACTCTGAAAAGTTTCAAACCATCAGTAACTCCAAATGTAACTCCAAAATTGCATGTAAGTCTCCACACGTCAAAAATACCAAATCTCACCATGTTAAATTAGCTAAATTTGATATGAGTGAGACTCCCAGGATTTTTTGTGTGTTTGGTTTTTATTTCTTTACTTATTTTAGAGAGAGAGGGACAGTGAAAGAATCAATTTTTATTTAGTTTTTTTTCATGTGGCAATCATTGCTCTGTCATCTCGTTGTGTACTTGGTGCTGGGGTTCAAACCTGAGTCCTCGCCCATGCCTGACAAGTGCCTTAACCATTGAGTCACAGCTCCAGCCTCAAGAGACTATCAGTTTAAAACATGTTTGGATAGCATTCCTCTCCATCTATGGATCTGTGAACCTAGAAAATGAGCTAAATGTTCCCAAACAATAATGTGAACAGTTACAAACACTCTTTTTCAAAAAGGGAGAAAGGAAAGGAGAAAAGGACTCAAAAGTTCTAAAAAAGTTGAAAACCCAAATGGGTGAATTCTGATAGGTCTCAAGGCCAGAAGTGATCTCAGCTGGCTTGGAGTCCTGCCTTGTGGGCCCAGACTTCATGTGCAACCCTTACAGCATTTCTAGAGCCTTCCATCTTCTCATTCTGGGCTCCCTCTGAATCTTCTCTTTAACTTAAGGGAAGCAAATGTTTGTGACTGAGTTGTTTTATACACTTTCTTATTTCCTATAGAATTTAGGAGATTTGAAAGCTTCCTTTCATCTCTTCCTCCTTCTGTCCCCTTCAGTCCAATAGTATTTCTGATGATTTAACATTTTTAAATACCTGTGGATCTTCTAATATATCTCAGGGATTCACTTCATTAGATAAAAGGCTCCTCCGGAGGTCTTTCTAGTCTATTCTGCTGAGCTAGTTGAGAGGATAGAGGGTCACATCCCTAATCTTTTCAAAGAGCGCCTGTGTGGCTGAATAACTCAACCTTTGTATCCATGGGAGACACTGAAAAGCGAGCCACACATACCTTTTACGTTATCTTCAGGGCATGCTTCCCTGACATTTAGTTTTAGTATCTTTTTTGGATAGCCTGAGAATTTCCCAAATCAAGTGCTGGTTCCAATTCACAATTTATCTCTTTTCTCATTTATTTTGTAGAAGAATATTGAAAATGCAGCTTGGTTTCTTCAAAACCTTCTGAGCCCTCACCAACAGCACCACTAACATAATATCTATCAATAGTCTTTCCAAGGCAATGTTGACTTCTCTTGGTCATGCTTTTAGACTTTTCCCAGCCTCTACTCATTGTAGAATTCCAAAACCACTTCCAGATCTTAGATATTAAAGCACCACCCAACTTCAAAGTACCAAAATATGTATTAGTTTCCTATGATTGCCACATAGATTTTCATAAGCTCAGAGGTTTAAAACAATTCAGTCTTATTTTCTTACAGTTCTGGGCAGTAGACATCTAGCATAAAGGTGTTAGCAGGACTGAATTCTTTCTACAGTCTTCACAGAGGATTTCTTTCCTTGCCTTTTCCAATTTCAGGAGTCTGCATTCCTCCACTAGTGGCCCCTTCAAGGCTCCCTACCACCTCTTTATTCTATTGTCACATCTGACTTTTCACTGATCCTTTTGTCTTCCTCTTATAAGGACTATTTTAATTACATTTAGGATCTAACTGGATAATCCAGGGCAATACTCCCTGTCTCAGAATTCTTCATTATATGTCCAAAACATTTCTGTTATATAAAATTGACATATTCCCAGTTTCTGAGGATTAGAACTGAAGAATCCCTGAGAATGGGACATTATTTAGCCTAACAAATACTCAATGATAAACGATAAGTAGTATAATTGTTTATAATTTATAGTCATCCATTGACTCATTACATAGTCATTCCTCTTTATTAGTCCCCTTCGATATGGTCAATATTGTACTTGCTGCTAAAGATACAGGGAGAAAAGACACTAGACACATAGTATCTGATATTAAGAAAAATAGGAAGATAAAAATTAAAATTTAGTGAATGAATGAGAAAACTTTTAAATCAGATAGAGGGAAAGCATGGGTCAGAGATGGTTTTCTTGAAAGGATCTGAGCTAAGAAAAAGTTGGAATTAGTCAAACCATGAGGCATAGGGTGAACTCAGACAGAGACAATAGTATGAAAATGAATTTCTCTCCATTTTCCATCTCATGTTTTAATTTAAAAAAAAGCATGATTGAAAGTTATTTATTAAAATATCAAACAGATTTATTCACTGTCCCCATTGTTCTATTGTGTTCAATCTCTAAACAGAAATGTGCATTGCCCAATGCTTATTAGACTGTAATTAGATGTGAGGATCATTAAACTTCTGATAGATGGAAATTACTCATATTTTCTCTCTCATATATTCAAACTAAGAGAAACATTAACTGAGATTAGTTGTGAGCAGACACCAGAGCTCAAATGCATGATGTAGAGCAGGGTAGATAAGAACTGACTGTAAATCTGTTAAAACATAAAGATTTAGAAAGATTTTGTATCTACTCAAAATCCAACACAAAAATTGACAAAATTACTGGAAAGTAAAATAAAAAGTACACAGACAGTATTTACAATCAGATGGCATGGCATAGCATTCCCACCAACCCTAGCAGATCAGCATGTGGGGACAAACTTTCATTAGCCACTGTTATGATTTCGGCATGTGGTATCCCCCAAAAACCCATGTGAGAAGTAATAAAGACTGTTCACAGAGGTGGAATGATTAGATCATGAGATCTATAACCTAACAGTGGATTAATCCATTGAAATGGATTATTAATTGGTGGTAACTGAAGGCAAGCAGGGTGTATCTGTAGGAAGTGGGTCACTGTGGGAAGAACTTCGGATTTTGTGTTTTGCTGCTGGAGAGGGGAGCTCTCTGCTTCTGGGATGTCACAGACTGAGCAACTTTCCTCCACCATGTCCTTCTGCATGATGCTTTGCCTCATCTTGGACCCAGGGTTATGGAGTTGCTTGACAATGTACTGAACCTCTAAACCTATGAGCCCAAATCAAATTTTTCTCTTCTAAATTATTCTTGGGAGGTCTTTTGGTTACATCAACAAAAACCTAAGTACAACAACTATAGAACTGCGTACTATAGGTATGAGATCTGATAAAAGAAAGGAGATATTTCACAAATCTAAGAATAAAAGAATACGAAAAAGCCAACAGGCATTTCCTGTCACGTGCAGCAGGAAGATTTGAGAAGAGCTACAAATGAGTGTTTTCCTATACAAAAACAAAATACAGGGTGCACGCTGAGATGGGTGGAGAGGCTGAAGCAAGCTGCCCTTTGTGAACTATCAAAACACCACCTGAGCTCCCTTCTATGAAGAAATCCATATTAATAAATAACTACTAGGGTTGGAGTGATGGCTCAGTGGTTACAGCACTTGCCCGGCATATGTAAGGTCCTGGCTTTAAACCCCAGCATCATGTATACAACTAAGTGTCAAAAAAACAGAACCCAGATGAAAAAAAAATAAAGTTCATTCTCTTTTTTTCTCTCTTTAAAAAAGCAATAACTACTGATAGTGTGATCAAGTTAATTAGAATATAACAGTAGAAGCAAAAGAAGGAAAGAATCAAGTACAGAAAGCTGATGAAGCCATAAAATTCTTGAATATTAATATATAATGTATATATAATATATATTTAATGTATATATAACATATATACTAAATATATATAACATAATATATATATTAAATACCAAACACACACGCACCCAGACACACATGTAGAAGAAGAAGATCTGTGAAGTAAGATAAGCTACCTAAATAAACCCTTCCTAAAAGAACAGGAAAATTAACTTGACAGAAAAATAAGCAAAATAAAATTGCCAGAGTCAAATTTTGAGCCAACTTCAATGGTTTACCAGGGCACTACGTAGGATTTTGGTCCAAAATGCAGAAATTTGCTGCTCTCTTAAGCAATTTTGGCTCTCAATTACTCCCTATAAGCTCTGTCCCACAATGCTGTAACTATTTCCTTTTTTATGCAAGTACTTTCCTATCTTAAATAGTATCAACCAACTACAACATTCTATCTGCACCCATTATATATGTATTATACTAGTTTAATTATCAGAAGGTTGTTGTTGTTAATATTATTACTACTACTACTATTATCAGGGGATAGGAGTTTATTCCATCCTACTACATTTATATGGAGGGCATTTATCTTCTTAAAAAACATTTTCCAAACATATACTGATCTATTTTAATGGGAAAGTATAGAAACAAAGGAACCAAAGCTGAGTGTAGTCTAGATTAGATAGTGAGTGAAATGTATTTTTAAACATTTTCAAATAGGTTAAAAATGAATTTAACTACGTGTATATTAGCAGACATACAGTGAAAAACATTATTTAAGTAGATAAAATGGGAAAATGCATCAGAAAACTGATAGACTTTGACAATAAAGCACATAAGAAAACATAAATAAATAAACATAAATAAAGTGAAGATAATTTTAATATTTGGTGTTTCAAAACTTCTGTGACAAATGGCCTGTCAAACTTACTTCCTAGGTGAATACTAAAAGCATACAATTGCTTTAAAAAAAGATTTTATTAACTTTCATAGCTTATATTTTTGGATTATAGTTCAACATGTGTTACGTAGATTGGCATGAATTGTATATAAAAGCAATCTCAATATATTAAAACAAAGCACTGGGGAAATGACAGGTTAAAGAAAAATTTCATCTGTGATAGTGTCAAATATATTTGCTACCAGGAAATACTCAGGGTAGATGTTAAAGCTAGATGATGATATGAAATGATGCTCTCAACACTTAAATTATGCATTGTGGTTGATATAACTGAGCATGACAAACATTCAAAGAAGTATTCAAGAATTTGATGCATGAAATGAATTTCTTACTATTGTATTTCTCATATTATAGAATTCATTTTCAGTTATACTCCTAGAATTTCTGAAATCGCTGTAAACAAAGTAAAAAACAGCTTTCAGAAGTCTCTCATGCACGGTTTTTCTGTTTTATTCAAAATAATTTTATGAAATATGATGATATAAAATGTATGGAATCTTGTTTGTATAGATTTTATACTCACAATTTTCATTCATGGAAACTACAAAATTTATCATTTTTCTATGAAGACATTGTACAGTATTTTAAGTTTAAATATATTAAGATGTGTCATAATTAGTATCTCCAATTTATGTGGTATGTTTACCTTATGGAGCTACCCAATTCATTTAATTTACAACCACAACACACAATCTGGAAATTTAAATAAAACTTAACTCCAGGCTGGTCAACCTTATCGGACTGGTAGTTTCTGATGTGGTATACAGGTGATTAGCAGATATATGGATCAATGTTAGCAGGCAAACTTGCCTTCTTGGGATAATATTCTTAATGGAATGTCGAGAATTTATTCTTTATTTTTACTCTTATTTATCCACAATTTTGACTCAACATTTAGCTTATTCATTTCTTTTGAATTTTACTTTCAATCTCATAAATGCATGGTAGAAAGTTGAGAGTTCTGTTTAATATTCCCTGAATTTAGAGTTCAGAAACAATGATGGCAAGTTATTTTATATTACTCCAAGTTGACAAAAATGTTGAAACAATTTCTGTATTTCAAATATATATTATAAAAATATAATCTTGATTCTAAACATTTTAACCTATAGTCCAAAGGCTTCTTTATGTTTATTTTTAGTAATTAATATTTAATGTCTTATGTAGCTAATCAATTGCATCTATGATCCTTCATCTTTCATCTTTTCATAAAAATTATAAACAACTTTATTATTTGTTATTTAAAAATCATCATCTGTAATTTTTTATGGTCCTATTTTACTATTTACTTCATTACAGAGGAATTAATCATTTTTAAATATGTAATAACTTCTGAAATACTATAATAATCTTTTACACAAAGCCTTTAAAATGTTTTCAATGTTTTATCACTTCATTCTTACCTTCTAACACTTCCCATGTTTCTTTATTTTATTTTGAAGGTATAGTCCATTAATTTTTGCTCTTCTTTCTATTTTTTAATGCTGTCTTACTACAACAGTTATACAAGTTAACAGTTTTTCAGTACTAACTCTCTTTTAATTTTGATGTTCTGTATTCTAATTTATTTTTATTATCCTCTTCTTCATCTTGATGATGCTGTTTAATTAAATCTAATTGTCTCTCTTCAAAAACAATGGCCACATTTAGTGGGTATCCATTATTAGTACAAAATTATCCCCATATGTTGGGATATTGGTGTTATTTAACTCCAGAATCCTCATTATTGATCCTGAGTCTTTTTGAGATGTCTTTGGGTATTCTCAGATATAACTTGCACAATGTGTGTTTCTACAGGACTAGCAGAATGATCAATTTGGATGATACAGGAAAATGTGTTCAGTGAACAATGTGCTGGGAAATAGGAACAAAAATACCACTGAGATCAAAGGATGGGATACTGCTTCCCAGGATGTTAGAGAGCATCTGCTAGTGCTTTATTCTGGAACAGATATTTGGATAAGTTTATTAGTACTTGATTGATTTTATTCATTGTATAATAACACTAAATGTACAAAATTATTAATATTTTAATAGAAGTTTACATTTACACAATTTACTTAGAACATAAAGTAAAAAAGACAGAGACCATAAATTACTAATGATAAAAATAAAATTGATGAAAATTCTGCAAATGCCATGGAAATTAAAAAACAATACTTAGGTACTATGAACAACTCAAGACCCGCATTTTTGATAAACAAGGTGAAAAGGACCAATTTCTTGAAACACACAAGTTGCCAAACCTATACCAAAAAAATACACCATCAGAATAGTTGTATATCTATGAAATAAATGAAATCAATAATTAATAAACAGGAATAAACCAGGCCCATATGAATTCACTGATGAATAATATCAAATATTCAGGGAAGAAATTACTGTATACCAGTTATCAACAATCTCTTCAGAAGACAGAAGTAGGAGAAAATTCCTAATTTGTTTTATGAGGACAGCATCACCCTAATACCAAAACTAGACAAACACATTTCAAGAAAACTATACATCAATATCTCTCATGAACATAGATACAGAAATCAATATTAGCACAACCAAATATTAGCAAATGAAACCTAACAATCTATAAGTATTTATGGGCTACTATAAAATGGGATTTATCCTAGGAATGAAAGTCTTGTTCAATATTCAGAACTCAATCAATGTAATCGATCACATTCACATACTGAAAAAGAAAAACTGCATGATGATATCAATAGACAAGAAAGGCATGTGATGGACTCAAACACTAACACCCATTCACAGTAAAACTAAGAGTAGAAGGAACCTTCTTCAACTTCTCCCACAGCTAGCATGATACTTAACTTAATGGTCAGAAACCAGAAACTTTTACACTAAGATCAGGAACAAAAAAAAAGATGTTCCCTTTCATCACTACTTTCCAACACTGTACTGGAAGCCCTAGCTATGCAATAGGCAAGAAAAGGAAATAAAAGACAAATGATTGGAAAATAATATACCCATCTGCCTTTGTTTGAAGGTGTCATGATTATGTAGAAAATCCAAAAGAATAAACAAAAACTTTGAACTAAAAAATGATTATAACAAGGTTGTAGGACACAAGGTTATTATTTTAAAAAGTTAATCACTTTCCCTTATTCCAACAACAAACAAGTAGCATTTGGAATTAAAAGCACATTATCATTGACATAAGTATCCCCTAAAATTCATTACTTATGTTCAAATCTAATAAAATATGTGTTAGACTTATTTGAGAAAAATGTACAAAATACTGATGAAAATAATCAATGAAGGACTGCATAATTGGAAAGAGATTCTGTGTTCATGGATAAAAATATCTATAGATTCAATGCAATTCTGATTAAAAACTCAGCAAGCTAAATTGGGGATATTGCAAAAGACATATATCTCACCAAATGACAAATAAGTTTATGAAAGGATGCTCTGAATCATATGCTGCCAGGGAAATGAAAATTAGACCAACAATGAGATACCACTATTCTTATATTAATTAGCCTAAATCCAGATCACTGAAGACATCAAAGCAGAGAAGGAAGTAGAGAACCAGAGATTCTTATTTATTGTTGGTAGAAATGCAAAATGGCAAGTCACTTTTGAAAACAGTTTGACAGCTTCTTACAAAATAAAAAATACTCTTACTATATGATCCAGAAATCAGACTTCTTGGTATCAGCTGAAAGGAGGTGAAACCCGACATTCATATAAAAATTTACTTTAAATGCATTTATGATTGGACAGTAACTCCATTCCTTAATAAAAATATTTTTTAAAATGTACAAAATTTTATTCATAATTGCTAAAACTTGTAGGTAACTAATACTTCCTTCAGTTGATGAATGGATAAACTATGACACATCTAGAAAATGGTATATTATTCAGCACTATAAATGAGTATCAAAGTGCTAAATGATATAGAATTGTCTTAAATGTATATTACAAAATTAAAGAAGCCTTTTTGAAAATGCCACATACTGCATCATTTCAGGTATTTGACATTCTGGAAAAGGCAAAATTGAAAACACAGTAAAAAAAAAAAAACCCCAAAAAACAAAAAAAAATAAAAATAAAAACAGTGATTTCCAGTGGGCAATGTGGAAGAAAGTTGAACAGGTACAGAGAAAATTTAGTATAATAATCTGTACTATAAAATAATGGTGAACATACACCATAATGCTCTTGTCCAAACCCATAGAATTTATAACACTAGAAGTGCACCCTAATTTAAACTGTGGTCTCTGAGTAACTGTTGTAATAATTACACTGGTATGGTTAGGGATATAGGTAAATGGAGGAGGCTATGCATCAGTGTGGTAGGGGTAGATGAAAACTCTGTACCTTTCTCTCAATTTTACTGTGAACTTAAAATTCTCTAAAAAGTAAAAATTATAATTCAAACAATATTAATTTTTACTAAATGCTTTCATTTATATATTTTACATTGAACACATTAGAGTCTTTTAATTTCTCTCAATTCCCAATTTGAGGAATTCTTTATCTGCTTTCTTACATCGCTTCTGAAATATTTCCTTTTTTATGTCCTTATTTATTTTTTTTCTTTGTTCTTCTCTAGAGGCTCCTACTACATAGTATTTTTCTCATTCGCCATCTTTTCTTGAAATTACTTATAGGTACTTTAAAAATTTCTCCAGTTTATCTTCTCTTTCGCTCATCTGAGATATTTTTTTCAGTGCTAGGGATGGAACCCAGGGCCTCCTACTTGCCAGCCACACGAGTGCTCTACCACGGAGCCACATACCCAGATTCTCACTCATCTGATTTTCTTCAACACTAATTCTAGTTAACTCTATTGTTTTCTGTTATAATTTCAATATTCAGATTTTTGTTGCTGTGTAAAACACTTGAGGAAATCAAGTTATAAGAAGGAAAGCTTTATTTTTGCCTGCAGTTTCAGAGGTTTTAATCAATGGTAACTTAGCCCTGGTGCAGCAATGTGCATCATGGTGGGAGAGTATGGCAGAGGTCTGTTCACCTCATGGTGACCAAAAATCAAAGAGAGAAGGGACCAGAATCCCAATATCTATTTCAATAACATACCCTCAACTTCCTTCTACTAGACCCAACATCTTAAATCCAAACCTCCTCCCATTGGTGCCATGAGCTTACAACCAAACCTTTAGCATACAGGCCTTTGGGAGATTTTCAAGATCCAAGTCAGAAGCAAATGATTTTTTGGTTATAATTTTAAAGTTTTCTCTGATATCTCAATGTAGGTTCATCAATTTTAGTATTCATGCTATAGTACTCTGGTGGGGAATGCCTCATAGTTAACACTTAGTTCCAATTCACTAAGTATTGGTATAAACTATTTTATACATGTTTCTAAGAAATAATGGGAATTTTCTTCTTTAAAGGGCCAATTTTCATTAATATTTTATCATTTCTTATTTTTCATTTTTTACAGAACATTATAGTTATTCATAGTAGTTAGTTTCATTTTGACTAAATCATATAAGTATAGACTTTGATTTCAGTCCCCATTTCCCCCAGTTTCCCTTCTCTCCCACATCCCCTTATTTTCTTTCCTCTACTCTACTGATCTTCCCTTCGCTCATTTATTTATTTATTTTTTATTGGTACTTCTACCTATACATAAAAGTGAAAGTTCCTGTGATGTATTCATATACGCATATACATGATTTTGTTAAATTCATTCCATATTTCCTTCCCTTCCCCATCACTACACCTCCCTCTCAATCTCCTACTACTCCATTGATTTTCCCTATATATTTGATCCCCACACCTCTCACCTTCTTTAGTTTGCTCTAGCTTCTATATATGAGAGAAAACATTTGACCCTTGATTTTCTGATTCTGACTGATTTCACTTGACATGATGTTCTCTAGTTCCATCCATTTATTGAAAATGCCATAATTTCATTCTTCCTTATGGCTGAGTAAACAAACCTCCACTGTGTGTAATACTGTTTCTTCCTTCCTTTCTTTCTTTAAGGAATCTCTATACTGCTTTCCAGAGTGGTTGAACTAATTTTTAGTCCCACTAGCAAGGCATAAATGCTCCTTTTTTACCCACATTCTTGCCAGCATCCATTATTATTTGTATTCTTGATAATTTCCATTCTGACTAGAGTAAGCTGAAATCTTAGTGTTGTTTTAATTTGCATTCCCCTGATTGTTAGAGATGTTGGATATTTTTTCATGTACTTGTTAGCCAGTTGTATTTCTTCTTTTGCAAAATCTCTTTCTTTTATAATTCAAAACATTGTGTCTCTTTTTTCCTGTTTTAAAATGTCAACATATTTTCTTTAAGCTAATAATATCTACTAATTACCCTGCTTATTTCTTTGGGATTGGAAACTATGCTTTTGCTTGCTTTCAAAATGCAAATATTTGCAGAATGCATTCCTATATTTTAAAAATTGGATTACTTATTGATTTTATGAGAATTTTTTTATTCCAAGAAAAGAAAAAATGAATGATCAGAAATACTTATATAAGTCTACCAAAACCTGTATATTTAAATGTACATAGCTAGCAAAATCATCAAGCAAAACCAGTAGTGGAATGAGTAAATAAATTGTACCACATCCACAAAATGGGATTTTAAAAAGTAGTACTAATGAATATACTTCTAATAATGTGTACACTCAGAATGAGCTAAACAACCACATAGCAGGAAGGAAAACAGATTTTATTTTTTAGTTTACTAATTATCTTTCTGGGAAATTCTGTAATTAAGTATAGATTTTTCAGTACTTTGACTTTTATTTAAGTAAAACTCCACTGGAATTTTTTGTTTATATAATCATTAGCATGTTGGAAATACAGAAAGCAGCAAACAGCTCAAAAAGGCCAAATACAAATTGCATGTTGTGAAGATTTCTAATTAAATGAATGTATTGATTATTCTCTACATGTGCTCTTTGTTAGTTAACAAAAAAGATCACAGCAATATGTGAGCTGTGAAGATTTAAGAAAATATGAAAAGAAAAATTATTTATATGTACCTGAGTCTAAGGCGACCTCTCTACCTAAACCTATTCACTCGACCAATGCAATAGCACCTGCTCTGGAGGGTCTAATTTCACTTTCAGCAGCACTACTCAAAGAACAAACAGAAAAACCTAGCAAGTCCACTAAATGTGGACTTCATCAATCAGCCCGCAAATACAGCCGTATCTAAAACAAGTCAGTGATTACTTCTATTCAACTGAAAGTGGGAAAGTCAAATATATAGCAAGTTGGTATGGCTTCAAGAATAGCAAGTTTTCTGAGGTCAGCTATAACTTTCCTTAAGTATTTTTTCTCTCTGCAAAAGGTATCACTGATATCATAATTGTAAACAACTCTGCAATCTGCAGAACAATTTGGAAAATGATGTCATTTCTAACAGATAAACTGTGAAATATAAATGAAGGAATGAGCAGATGTAGAGTCCAAAAAAAAGAAAAATATCTTTTAAAAAAACACACACTTTCAAATTAATTCTTACCTCATGTGGCTGTGACAAATGGGAAGCCATAGATGAAGAAGTGAGACTGCCTGCAGAAGGCCAGTTACATCAGCAGAAGGTCAGGCCTCCTGTGCCATTCTCACTCCATCCCCAAACTTCCCTGCTTCTGCACTTTATGCAAATTTGCACCTGCCTAGCACATTTTCACAGAGTTCCTACACTCTAAAGAAGCTTACAAAACTCCCTGAAGAGAGATGGTAGGGAGAAGAAAACCTCTGCTCACTGGCCCACAGTGGGCAATCTGGTTAAACCAACTTGTTTACAGCAGTGTCCAGTTGCAAGTCAACAAGATCAAAGGGGGAATATATAAGAAAACGACATGAACACGTG
Source organism: Aplodontia rufa (assembly GCA_004027875.1). NCBI lineage: Eukaryota > Metazoa > Chordata > Mammalia > Rodentia > Aplodontiidae > Aplodontia > Aplodontia rufa. Next base: position 39,232 of record PVKS010010789.1, read on the forward strand.
TGAGAATGAAAGATCACTACATGCACATTTAGTGAAATTTTTTCCAAAGCCTTACCGTATTTGTGCACTCTAAATATTTGGATTTCTAGATTTTTCAAGTCAAAACTCTACGGAATCACTGGCATTCCATAAACAAGAATAAAACTCTGACTTAGAGGAATTCCCCAACTATGTGGTGCGGAGCAATCTGGACACCTCCAAGCTTTACTTTGTAGCTCATAGAATAGCTGTCCCTGGAACTTTCCACCCGTAAAAAGTAGAGAATTTAGGAGAGAAAGGCTTCAAGGTGAGAGGAATGTAATGTCCTTTTGGAACTGGCTCATATCCAAGCTGTATGTTCAGCCGGATTTGAATAAATAAATAAGTAAAAATGCAGATGAGCAGAAGCTCAAAAAATGACAGACAGATACTCAGACATTTTGGTGTGGAGTGTTGGGATCAACTTTATATCCATCCGCCCCCAGTACCTAGCACACTGTCAAGAGGGCAAGCGTTCAACATCAGGAAGGCAATGAGCCTACACACTGACCTCACATACTGGCTGTTTGACCCTGGGCAAGTCATTTTCCATCTCCAATTTTTGTGATCACTTTGTGCAGTGTCACTGGTAATAATAATACCTTTTCATGGGACCATTTTGAGAATGTAATTAGAGGGTATCCATGAAAGCACTTTGTGAACCCTAAAGTGAGCTATGAATATGAGATTAAAAAAAAAAAAGAAAGTTGGAAAGCTGCCTCTGGGTGGCTCCATTTCTAATATGCCCCGATATTAACATTTTAGTAGTGAAAAGAGTGCTAATATTTCTCACCAGCATATTTTTTTCCTGCTGTAGATGAAGTAATCTTAGTAAAAAGAATATATTTTTCCTTGAGACTCAATAAAGCTAATTTCATCTTAACTGAAAAATTCATGGCACATCAACAGTTCTATTTTCCCTGAATTGACCCTGTTTAGAGAAAATAAATAGTTGTTCACTTTTGTCTAATGAAAAAATCTGAACGGCAGAGTAGCCCTGTCCTGGTCTTGCCCATACCTGTCTCTGTGTGAATTTTAACTAGCTATTACTCTTCCTTCCAATCAGTTTAATACAATAAATCTATAGCCCTTAATGTATGCCAAGTTCTGCATTAGGCTTAGGTTGAGGGGAAAAAAAATAAAAGGAAACGAAGACATAGGTCCCTACTGCTAAGAAGTTGATAATAAATTTTTTCATCTTCCAAACAGAAATGTTAATCGGTGCTACCCACTTTTCAGTTTGTTTTGAGGTTGAAAAGATAGCAAGCAAGAGAGTCTAGCAAAATAGAGAAGCAGTACGTAAGTGCAAAGTAGTGTTATTACCAAACATAAAACTATCAGCAGCGTATAAATGGTGAAAGAATATTTAACAGAGAGAAGTAGAAAGGGATTAATGTTTACAGAGCATCTGCTCCATTCAGCGAGATATACATATATTATTTGATCTACACAGCAAACTGGCTAGGTAGATAAACCACTGCTTTGACCAATGGTGAAAATGTTAGTCATATCAGGTAAAGTAACTCAGGTAATGAACCAGAGCCACTGTTCAAACCAAAGCCAGTCTGACTGAAAAGACTCAACAAAAAAGTTGATGTCAATTATGCACTGCTTCAGAAACCCACACATATTTTCATCAAGGAAAGGAGACCCTAAAGCTTATTTCTGCAGCTGCAGAAATAGCCAGGAACATATTTTTTCAACTTATTTAAGAACATTTTTGAAAAAGCATTTGAAGGAAAGGAACAAAATGAGCTAAATTGACATAACAACACAGAAGTTGTTCTATTTTTTTAAAGGTATCGTTATCTTTTCTTAACTCCCTAAACACTGCTGGTGCCCAAAATAATGTGTGTTTAAAAGCAAAACTAATGTTGTTTTCTAACCCTTAAATAGTCAATCTAGATACAAAACTGCACATATCAGCACTCACATGGTTAAAAGAATCATTTAGAGAGGGCTTCATGAAATCAAACTTTCTGTGATGCTTTCTCTGTGGATTATCATACCAAGCAAAATACAAAAGGTAGCTTAATGCCCAAATATATTAAAACGAAGAGCTTAACTTCTAATATCCTCTCCCCAATCAGGTATGGATTTAAAAAACATTTTACTGTTGTTGTCATATTTCCTAGCTAAAACTCACAACTAAATCCAACAGTTTGAAATACTGTTGAGTTATATTGATGCAATTTTCAAAATTTATTTTCAACCTTTATAGTAAAATGGGATAAACTCCAGGGGTATGCAAAAACTGGAAACTGCTTAGAAACAGCTAACAGGGCATATATAAATCAAGCAGACTGGAATTATAAATATATAATGACTATTCCAAAAATTGTCTAAAAGATTGAATCTCCTACTGACCTAAATGGATATGAATTAACACTTCTCCCTCCTAGCAGGAAGATAACTACTAATATTTATCTAACATCTACTCATGCTAGATCAGTGCTAAATGCTTTTTTTGTACATTATCTCATTTACTTCCCATGAAAAAATAAATAAACTCTATGAAGCAAGAAATATTGTCTTTTTGTCATAGCCAGATGATGGAACTTCCAAATGACAGGGCTGAGATTTAGGATTTCAGTGATGTGCATGAGCACACGTCTAGTGTGTAGCTGAGCCAGGATTCAACTCTGCATGCTTCCCAATACTGCCTTCCACATCAGGTGCCACAGGGATGCCATCCCTGTGTGCCACTTACAAATATGGAGAGCTTAAGAGGCAATGAAAAGAATTCCAAATGTAGGTTCCCCCACTCATTTAACAAAAATTGTTAAGCACCTGCCTTCTGCCAAGCCTGATGGTAGAAAACAAAATGAAGACAATAGATATGGACTTTGTTCTCAAAAGGTTAAGGTTTAGGTTAGGGTTTGTATTATTTTAGTTGTTTGAATCCAAGGCTTTGAAAAACACTCCAAAACTGACAATAAACTCCTCATAAAAGAGACTCTACATAGTCAGATATGCCCATTCTCTTGCTTACTGACTGGTGACACAGGCTGGATAGAAAACACACTAAGCCTAGTTGTGTCATCAGTGGGTAAAGATAATACAAATCGCACAATCCACTTCAAAGTGGTATTGTAAAAAAGAAAGAATAGGATGCACCGACATTATTCCAAACATTCAAGGACAGATATATACATACATATCTGTTTAGGTGCATCAAAGGATCATCATTCTGGTTTTTGAAGCAAAAGCATTTCTTTTTTTTCTACCAGTTTGATAAGTTTCAAGATTCTTGCTCATGTGGGAAAAATAACTGCAGGAAAGGATAAGTCACTGATAATTTCTATTATTTGACATATATATCAAGATAATATAGAACTTAATAAAGCATAACTTTGGGTTTTGTAATCCAAAATGAGAATTACCATCTAAACAGAAAAATTCAACTGAAAAATAGAAACATGCTGTGCAACATGCCAAGCCCTACGTTGGGTACCAAACATAGTGGTGCATGAGAGAGGAGACATATTCCTAGGACACCTGTATCCAACTTGGAGAAGCAGAAGACAAGCACTTCACTGTGGTCAAGTGGTAGAATAGGGAGACATGGGCACCGCAAGAACAGTCTCACAACATGCTAGTCCATCCTGATGTTTAAGAGCCCTCTAAACTGAGGACTGGGGGTTGAAGAGGCAATTTCCAGATAAAGGTGAGAGCAGGGTGGGGGCGAGAACCTTTCAAGTGCAGAGGGACACACCGCTGACTAGAACCTCAATCATGGAGGCAGGAGGATGGCATGCAGAGGACAAAGTGCAGCAGGGTCTGCAGCAGAGCGTGAGACAGGAGACCCTCAGAAGGGAGAGGGTCTCTGGGCCTGATGACCCTTGAGGATGTATGAAGGCTTTCATTTTTATTTAGATTTTAGCAAGGAATGTCACAATCAGACAGGCTTAGTGGTTTCTGGGTGACAATGGGTTGGTAAAGTTAAATCAGAAGACTGATCAGGAGGATTTTGAAATCTTTTAGCTAGAGCTTTTGCCAAGTTACTATGACCCATGACTGAAAATAACTGTCACAAATATGTAACATGCACAGAGTAAATAGCATGCCAAAGAACTGCCATGCTCACTGAGGAGCTCCCTGAAAAGCAATCCTGAGAACTGCGAGGAGGAGCCACTAAGATGAATAAAGTTGTTTTGACCCAGGCTTGTCACACTTCCCAGATTTGATTGAAATCCTCTCCACTTTTTCCAACCCCTACACCCTCCCCCCTCCTATCCTACAGCCCCCCATGGCTCTCAATTATTCTTCTTGTTTAGGCTGGGAGGAAAGTGTGATTGCTGCCCTTTGAGTAAGTGAAATGCAAGACCTGGCTGTGGGGTGCCAGAGGCCAACTGGGTACAGCATTTACTCAGTGGGGGGCAGGAGTCTCATCTGACTGAGAATTCATTTGCAGGCTTTCAGCCCTGTCCTTGTCATCACATCCGGAGCACTCTGAACATCTCTGCCCTGCACACAGAGCTGCTTTAGAGCAAGGCACTTTCCATCTCCCCCAGGATGATAGACTCACTCCTTTCCGTACTGTCATAATATTGAACAGCTGGTCACTTCCTCTCACTGTCTCACTTCTCATACACTTCTGCTTTATCAGCCACAAGTCCCTTGGCTAAACATGTGAAAACCAGAGGAAATGTGTTATAAAAGCAACAACACTGATGAGCAAAACATACAGACCCTCTGGATACAAGTGAAAATTCCAACCATCTATTTTACTGTGCTTTACCAAAATAAATCCTGAAAAAATCATGCTGATATAAAACTTTGTATTGAAATGATTCACTTTATATTGTCATAGATTTTGTTTATTTGTTTGTGTTTTTAGAGAGAGGGAAAGTAGGAGAGAAAGAGAGAATCAATTTTATTATTAGTTTTTCATGTGGCTTTCGTTGCTCCAACACTTCATTGTGTATGTGGTGCCAGGGTTCTGTAAAATCAGAAAAAAGGAATAATGATACTGGTGTAAATTCAGGCGGAGATGTTTATTGGGATTTGTTGCTCTCGGGCCAATTTCCCCTGCGCCGCCATGATGAGGGCGGGCATGGGAAGCAGCAGCAGGCCAGAATGGCAGGCAGGGAAAATGGCGTTGAACCTTTGCCTGGCAGCTGGTTTTGCTGGCTACCTGGAAGTTCATTATGGGGTTGGTCCTTTAGAGACTGGCTGGTGGGCCCATCAATCCTTTGGAGCTTGTCCGCCAGCATCCCAATTGACTGTTCTTTTCGCGGGCAAGTTGCCCTTTGCCCTGCCCCTTAGCCAGCAGGCAAGGCCTCAGTGTCTTGGCTGAAGGCACGCCCCCAGCCAGGGTCCAAGATGTTGTGAAGTGTGGACTACCTGAAGCCGCGCCCCCAGCCGGCCTAACAGGTTCCAGTTGGCATCCTCACACATGCCAGGCAAACACTGGGATCCCTGAGCCACCGCTCCAGCCCCATATTTTCATAAGTGTGACTGCAATCCAACTGGTTTGATTAATAACCCTCCAAAAAGGTGTAGATTTTTAGGACGATCAGTTATGCAACCAGATCATGGAAGTTAAGTAAACATTCTCAGAGCAATTTAGTCATTGCTGGTATTTTAAAAGAAGGTCTCAATCCCAGGACGAGTTGAGACCTGGTTGAAAAGCTCAGCATAGATGTACTGACTGATCAAATCAATGACCTTTGTTCAAAGTCAAAAATCTACATACACGTCGTCCCACTGCTCTTTTCTGTTACCTAGGCTTTCTATTGATATTAAAAAAAGATAATGACAGGAGCTGGAGCAGTGGTTCAGTGGTTACAGGGCTTGCCCAGCATGCGTGAGTACCCAGGTTCGAACTCCAGCACCCATGTACACAACTAAGTGTCAGAGCAACGACAGCCATGTGAAAACCTAAAAAAGAAAAATTTGATTCTGTCTTTCTGTGTCTCTCACTGCCTTCTCTCTTAATAAAAGAAAAAAAAAGACAATGTAACAGGAATAAACAAAAAAAAGATAATCAAGCCAGTGATTAATAGTAAAACAATAACCGCAATAGTGATAACAAAGTTCCTGGAGCAAAGTGACTAAGCACGCACAGTCTGCATCGCACTGCCAAGGCTTGGCATCCTGTTTCCAGGGCCTGTTCATTGCATGGCTATATGAGCACAGGAAGGCTACTCGCGCTCCATGTCCCTGTGTCTCGCTTCTTTTTTTCCTTCTTCTTCCTTTTTCTTTTTTTTTTTTTAAATAAATATTGTCCTTTATGTGTAAAAAGAAAAAAGAAAGGAAGGTACTATAATAACACTAACAGGAATTTATTATATTGTGAAAGTAATGCAAATCCAATGCTTTTAAAATTATCTGGCATGTAGTAAATATTTAATAAATACTACTAAGAATCATTATTTTTAAAATATGTGTACATATGTAATATATGATTGGCATTATTCTTTTTTTATTCAGAAATTTATTTGTTGAACAATCAAACCAGCTTCTAATGAAATTTTATATATATATATATATATATATATATATATATATATATATACAAATTCCTAAAATTGGATTTACTCCAAGAGTCCCCTCAATTACCCACCCTTATCCATCCCCCCCTCCTTCCCAATACATCTCTACAAATGCCTTAGGTCGTATGACATTACATCTTATCCAGATTTAAAACATGATACTAGACCTCCTTTCTCAATGGCAAGGGTCTGGCTCTAGCCTCCACAGATGAATGAAGTCATTCAACCCTTGGTTCTCTGGATTATGCTTATTTCACTAAGCATAATTTCTTCCAAAGCCAACCATTTATCTTCAAAGGCTGCAATATCATTGTTTCTAATTGCTGAGTAAACTCCATGGTATATATGCACCACAGTTTTTGGATCCATTCCTCCAGTGAGGGACATCCAGTGAGGGTTGTTTCCATAATTTAGCTATTGTAAATTGAGCTGCTATGAACATCAATTTCGCTGTGTCACTCTAGTGTACTGATTTTAAATCCCCTGGAAAAATACCCAAGAGAGGAATAGCAGGATCTTATGGTGGGCTCATCCCTAGTTTTTTGAGGATTCTCCACACTGCTTTCCAGAGGGGCTGTAACAGTCTGCAGCTCCACCAACAGTGTGCTAGTGTGCCTGTCTCTCCACAACCCTTCCAGCATCTATTATTATTTTTTTCATTTTTGCCAATTTGACTGGTGTGAGGTGATATCTTAATGTAGTTTTCATTTGCATTTCTCTGATGACTAGTGATTTAGAGCACTTTCTCATGTATTCATTGGCTTGATCAATATCCTCTGTTGAGAAGTTTCTATTTAGCTCTTTGGCCCATTTATTGATTGGGTTGTTTGTGTTTATATAGTGAAGGTTTTTGAGGATTTTGTAGATTCTGGATATGAGGCCCCTGTCAGAGGAATTACGGCCCATGATTCTCTTCAATGGCATTATTCTTTCTATTCTTATGAATATTGTCATAACTATTGGGGGCTCACAATAGTGCCATCAGGTAGGTGGTTAAAAATGGTCATACTGCCTCTGCTATTAAGACTCAGCCAGAATTTAAAATAAACATGTTCATGATCAGAATCCATTAGGACCTCTGTAGTAGTTCCCTATTGTTGCTGTATTGAATTACCATAAACAATACAAACCTATTATTTCATATTTCTGTGGGTCACAAGTCCAGCACAAATCTCCAGACTGAAGCAAAAACGTAGCAGAACTCCATTCCTGTGGGTCTTAGGGAGAATGCAGTTCTTCACTCCTGTACTTCATAGGCAGAACTCAATTCCTTGTGGTTGTCCGGCTGGGGCTTCCATTTTCTTGCTTTCTGGCTGTCAGCTAGGGCTATTCCTAACTTCTAGAGCACAACAACATTCTCTCTCTGTTGGTTTCCCCCTTCATTATCAAAATTAACAAAGGAGTGTCATGTCCCTCTCACACCTTGAATCTCTCTTGCTTACTTTTCTGTCACATCTTTCTGGCCAACTTTTCTGCTCTCTTCTTTTACTCTTAAAGGCCCAGGCAACTATTTTGGGTGCAATCACAATAGTACAAGATAATGTCCCTCTTTTAAAATCCACCATCTTAACTTTATTTCCCAAGTTGCTTTGGATATATAATGTGACAAATTCACATGTTCCAGAGATGAAAGCATGGACATTTTGTGTGGACCATCATTCTTCCTACCACACTGTGACATCTCTGATCTGTGCTTGGGGCCAGTTGGAGTCAGAGCAGTAAAGTTGCTACTAATGCTACAATAGTGATAGATGGAGCCTTTGAGAAGTAGTTAGGCCATGAGGGTTCTGCACTTACAAATAGGATTGGTAACCTTGTAAAAGGGCTTGGAGGACCTAGGTATGTCCTATTTTGCCAGTCTAGCTCACATGGCGTGGTTTGACCTCTCTACGATATGCAGCAATCAGGCATCATTTTTGAAGCAGAGACGATGCTCTTGCCAGACACAGAGTGTCCTGGTACCTTGAGAGGAATCTTTCCAGACTCCAAAACTCTGAGAAATTAATTTATACTGATTAAACTCACATATTATGTTATAGCAGCACAGGCAGATTATCTCAGACTTCCTGAAATCTACCCTCTTGTCAAATTTTGGAGAGCATAATAACACACTGTTAGCTATAAGGACTGTTGTAAAGCACATTTGCAATAAATAAATAATTGGGGGAAACAAAAATTATATGTATTTTAAAGTGGTAAAAAGAAGGAAGTGGAAAAATTAAAAGAATGTATGAGTAAATATTAATTTGTCATTGTTAAAAAGAAAGAAATTATTTAAAAATTAATATTTGAAAAGATAAAACTTGCTCATGAGAAAAAATGATGAACAAAATTAAAGGACAATATCAAATTAGAAGAGAGCATACATAAAGGTGTTAAAGCCAAAAAGTTATTAATATCTCTCACAAACCATTAAAAAAGTAAAAACTGCAATAGGCACCAGGAAGGACAACAAACAGGTGATTCATAAATGAGGAAATAACTGTGGTCACCAAATATAGTCAAATAATTCACCATTTTACACCCCCACACACAAAACATTTTTCAGCTATCTAATTAAAGCACAGATAAAAATTTATCTAAACAAGATTTTATCTTGGTGATATAGCTTCTAAAAGTTTATCTCAAAAAAAAAAAAAGCAGAAAAATGTACCAAAAACATAGGATATTCCTTATTTTTACAAAAAAAAAGTCTTTAGTTTTTACCTGTTTTTGGCTAAATGTGAACGTTTTATATTTAGGACAAATGAATGACGCATCTATGTAAAGTGCTTTCAAATGAAAACAAGGACAGTGTGGAGATTTTCCTGGAAACAGATTTGCGAAGTATTTGAAAAAGACATTCAGTTCATTGTGAACGCAGCAGAAAGGTGCTTTAAAACAGTTGGGAAGAATTCACTATACAGATATAGATCTCTCAAGGAAAAAATCAGCTGGATAAAGGGTAAAACATGGATGTGAAGCAAGCATATAAATGTCTGATTTCATGGAAGTTAGAGTAAAAATGGAAATTAGAAAAATACTACAAGAAAGTAAGTTAAATTTAGTCATTAATTTTCACTTAATTAGTCAAAATTAACCTGTTTTTAATTTAATGATTAAGATTTATTATGTTACTATATCAGCTTGAAAATATTAGTATTTGGGGCTGGAGCGGTGACTCAGCTGTTACGGTGCTTGCCTGGCATGTGCGAGTATGCGAGTTCGAACCCCAGCACCACGTACACAATGAAGTGTCTCAGGAATGAAAGTCACATGAAAAACTAAATAAAAACTGCTTCTCTCTTTCTCTGTCTCTCTCCCTCTCTTTAAAAAAAAAAACAAAACAAAACAAAAAGAAAATATTAGTATTTAATAAAAATGTATAGTAAAGACATGATCATTCAAGGGCAATTTGATATTGGAAATGATGAATGATGGTTTATATAGGGCAGGAATTCATAATACAAAATTGCTAGTAATAGTTAACTATATGAAGGGAACAAAAATTTCAGGGTTTACATATGAGTATTGAATCAAGGGATAACTAAAATCAGAAAGAAATTATTCACATACTACCTCCCAGGGCATCTGAACATAATAGTGAATGTACTAAGATCTGACCAGAAATTGGAAAGGGTTATGTGCCACTGACGTGTGAAAGGGTTTAATCGTCAATACCAACAGAAGAGACAAAGTCATGAATGATCAATTAACAAAATGCAAGTGATGTAAGGTACACAAAGAACGGGGCTCCAATTTTCAAAGAGATTAAACAGAAATGTATTTTCCATGTAAAAATACAGAAGTTATCTTTATTATTACCTCCTTCCTTTGAGAAACATTTTATTTCCTCCATTATTATTCTTCTAGAATTTCACACTTAAACAAAACCTTTCAATTATAATCCAGTAATTGACCAGTGCCTATTACTTTTTGCTACATCACATATGTATATCCACATATGCTGAGTCAAGCTTGGGATTCTGAGGTCTTAAACAAGAGTCCTACTGTCCTATGTAAATAATACATTGTTTAGAGGAGTATATGATTAGAAACCTTTGGATTTTCTTAGTATTTTTCTTTTTCCCTTAGATAAGTGTTCAGGGGAGGTGAGGTCTCATACTGGAATCTTCCTTTAGTCATGTGCTGTGTGGAGGTGCTTAAGAAAATACAATAAACAGAAAAGACAGGTAATCTCCAAGTCAGGCAATATGATCTTTTGATTACTTGGGGTCTGTTGAAGAGATAAAATAAGAACATTTCTTAATAAGTATTTGATTGCAAACTAGAGAATCCATGCAGGCCACCCAGAGGGAACCTCTCTGTTAGGAGGTTCAGGGGGATGTGAGTCACCAAATGGGGGCTTCTTTGTTGGGAGGCTCAGGTGGATCTCCAATTAGAGCTCTGCAGGAAAACTGAGCATGGGTCTAGCATCATTGCAAAATATACCACCAAAAGGCCAAAGGACTAAAATGAGTGGCACCCTAAAACCCTCTGAAAATACATTTTTAAACTACATTTAAGCCACAGGACTAAGAAGAAAGCAAACACTTTCAATGACTAAATATATTAATCAATGCGTACTCACTCACGAGAGCCCCCAGTTAAAACATCAGCACTCTTTTCCTGTCTGTTTGCTGTAGCACAGCCATTCCTATTCAGCCTGCAAAGATTTCAGGGCCAGGAGATTTGTTACATTTTCTGCATATTCCAAAGGGTTAGGTACTGCTAGGAGACAGCACTAATAATAAAACATGTTCTCATGAATTCACTCTAATAACTAGAAAACCAATACAAATTGCAGAATTGGAGAGATTAACGAGAACGCAGAGACATACAATAAGCAAATCAGCTCTACTTCATCAAGCAAATGTTCTTTTCTGTACAATAACAAAGATAATTGAAGACTGCACTGGAAGGGAGCCTAACAGTCTAATAAGTACTTGGCTGTGATTCACTTGCCAATCAGAAACTGAGACATGACAAGTTCTGAGGCAGATAATGCCTGATTTGAGCAGTAGCCTTATTGTTTATTGATTTCAAATTTGGCTTGTAGTGTTAAATAGTTTTAAAAATGCTTCTGGGGGAGGAACTAATCAGTCATTCCAAATTTTAAGCTTTTGTCATGTATTAAGTTCACTTTGTTGATTTCTAGGTAATGAAAATATTACTTTTGCTTTTTTATAATGAAAAGAATGCAAATCAAAATAATCAAATGTTGAACTTTCCCATTCATAGAATAGGTGGCCAACATTTTTTAATAACAGAATCTTAATGGCCATGTGCCCTTCAGTTCAGTTTTCTCTACACTTTAGTACATTCTTCTGCAAAAGACAAATGAAAGTGTTTACTTTGTAGGATTTTGTGTGTATGTGTTTGTGTGTGTTCATGTGCGTATGTGTGTGAGGATTATTTAAAATGTCTTAAGGTTTCATTCAGTAGTGTAATGAAGATTGGGCATGTGGATTGGTGATACAACCCAAAATTTCTTTGCATGAATCTGCATGAATGAAAACTTTTACATTTTACTGCAGTAGCAAAGAAAAGGATGGCTCATGGTTACCAGAAGCAGAATGAATCAAGAAGGGGAAATAATAATAAAAAGAAAAAGTAACTAAGTCTAATCTCCAGCCTCCTCCAGTTCTAAAACAGAGGCCCAATGCAGGAAAGTGAGGGATCATTTTGACAAAAGACAAAAACAAATGTGCAGTCAACTGTTTCACTTCATTCAGGGCTCAAGGGACACAGAGTTTAGGAAGCATGAAATTCTTCCCATTTTGTTATCACATGAGGTGGCAGCATTGAGCCAGAAGGAAAAAAAAAAAAAAAGACAAGAATCATCGGCAGTGTCAGCTGTGCAGGACAGAAAGGATAAACATCTCAAGACCCTTGATTGCTGTGGCCATAGTAAGGGATTGCTTGCAAAAAAACTTTTGGGCAGTGACTACCCAAGAGGAGGTTAATGCAAAAGAATGTGAGTAGACTTTTCTGGAGCTCAGCAGAAATTCTTATTAGAAATTCCTCAGAATAATGGAAAAGTTTGGCAGGGAAGTGGAGAGGGCATGGGAGACACTAAAATCAGAAGCTTCATATACTTGGTTGCTGTGGTTACTAGTGCCTGGGTCATCTCAGTTGCATGAACTCCATAATTTAGCTTTTGTCTGTTTGCTTTACCCCAACTAATGACAAGCTTCTGGAGAATAGATGCACAACTCGGATGCTTCGTCTTCATCACGTTGCAAAGCACTCTGCTGGGCACATTTGGCCTGTTTAATCGTTTCTGCTTTTCATAGTGCATAGACCAGTGCAATGGATCAATAAATAAATGGAGAGGATACTTTAGAACAAATTGACAAACAAGACATAAATAAATCACCAAGAACAGATGGCATTCAACCAAAATGTTTTTAAAGCCGTCAGAGGATGCTGGAATTGCTGGCTAAAATGTTTAATCTTTCATTAAAATTGGACACTGCACCAAACCACTGGTACATTGCCATATCACTTTTTAAAAAGATTTGAAAAGTGACCTTGGAATTGATTTGCTGTTTCAAAGTCGAAAATTAGTAAATTTTGTGGTAAATATGAGTAATAAAATAAGCAGTTTTAAGTTGTTTCAAAAAGGTAAAATGAATCAAAAAGTGAAATCAACATCAACTAAGTGGCATTTATATTTTGAAGTTGGGGCAACAGGGAAACCAATGGTAGTAAATTATGCCAACTTTTAGAAAGTCTTGGAAAAGTTCCATGCCAACAAATGCACCAGAAGATTAGAAAAAATGCTTACTCATGAAGAGAGAACTGACTTCAATGCAGGAAAACCAGGTAGGACTGCATTTTTTTTTTTTTACCATCGACACCTGTGACAGACAGTTCCCCTTGGGATAGTTTTACCTGTTTTCAAATGGGAAGCAAAAACCTTAAAGTATGAGTGAGCTTTCACCTTATAGAGAAAAGAGGGAAGAAGAAAGTCCAGCTATAGGAGACATATGTAGCAGGCAGTGACCTAGACTCTGCAATGTGTCTAGGAGAAGCCTCAGCTCAAGTGGGAAGGAAATGGAGAACAGAGTCTGGGCCAGGTCTGTGAGCCCACATTTTCTCAGGAAAAAAATGTCACTCAAACAAGCTGAGTATCTGCTTATTGTCTCCATATTAATCTATACCTTATATGCCATCTCTCAGTTTTTGATATCTCATTTAAAGATGTCATTTCCAAATGGAAATATACAGACTAAATAGGTGGCCTGATAATGGTGTTTTTCCTACTTGCATATACAGAAAACTTTTTGGTAAGTTTCCTGATTTTGCCAATACTATTTTGTGGTGAATATTTATTTTAAAGGGAGGATTCATGGAAAAATAAGGCAAAGGGTTACATCACAGCATGATTAGTTATCTCAGAATCAAATCACAATGAAAATTCTCAATAACATTGTTATTTCTCTTAATAATCAATGACATATGTATACTTCATTTTATTTTGTCAGATATTTTTAGAATAGAGAAAAATAGGTGCTGTAGAAAAGAAAGGAAATTTGAATTGAAGATGTATGTTACATAATGACTTACTAGTAAAAATACGTACATGCGTATAGTCCAAATGAACCTGTGCTTTAAGCTACTCCCTTAAAGGCCAATCTTGGCCTTGTCACAGTGAGAAGAAATACAAAGACAACTCTGCTGCTTTTGAAAAAATCACACAATTCTCTCCTAGAGTGCCTTGAAGAGATGGTGAAGTAGAGGAACCACATAACACAAACACTCCAAATGTCTTAATCAATCCTATTTACCCATCTGACTACCTGAATCTTCCCTTTACAGGACAGCTGCTACTCTTTCCCATCTGGCAACATAAGACCCCTTTCTAACCCTTGCCTTCCTGATAAATTCTTTTCTTCCATGACATACTGTGTCATCTTTCTTATATAATTAATGCTACCTTTCCTCTCTTTATTCTCTCCTAGAGACAGAGATATGAGATAATTCTCATAATCTGATCAGCACAACAAAGACCAGAAAGTGAACAGAGAAATGCAGGCTATTTATTGCTTTGCAGAAATAAGAGAAGACAAGCCTGTGAACACTTGCCATATGATATTTTTGTTACTGTCACATATATTTTCATTTTGATGCAAATGCATAAAAAGATAATATCAGAATGTCCACATCAAAATGTTTTGCTTTATATCCTGACATTCTTAATGTACTTTGTACTCTAGCCAACTACTTTCAAATATTACATCTAAGCATATGCTACACCATTGCAGGCCCTGCCAATCCACAGTTACTCTCATCTACTATACCCTCATTCATTCATTCAACAGTTATACACTGAGGGTGTGTGTTTGCCAGAGATTTGAGAACAGAAGGTGTAACCAAGACAAACATTAATCTAGCTTTTAGGATATTTACAGTCTATCAAAGTCAAGTGAAAACAGAAAAAAAATCAAATGGCATAATTTATGGTACTAGCATAGTATATGGAACGTAATAGAAAACTGTTAAAAATTAATTTCCTTAATTTCACACATTCTTAATGAATTAAAAAAAGTCTATTGATTTTTCAATGGAATAAGCAAGTCATGGGATGGGATTAATGAAAGGTTTTAAAGATCAGTTACATGAATGTATTTGGTCAGGGTTCCACCATAATAAAATGCCAAAAATAATCTACTTATAGAAGGTAAAAGTTTTATTTAAGCTCCTACTTATGGAGTTTCTAGCCCATGATCAATTGTCCCCATTTCTTGGGGCTGTGGCAAGGCATGAAATCATGACAGGAGAGCTTGTTGGAGGGAAATTGCTTACCTCACAGTCAGGAATCAAAAGAGAAACTGGGTTCCCACAGTTGTCTCATACCCCTCAATGACCTACGGATTTTTTACTTATCTTACCTCTTAAAGGTTCCACACTTCTCAATAGTATCATTCTGGGAACCATGATGCTAACACATGAGTGTTCAGGGGACATTTAATATGCAAACTACTCCATAGACTTCAAAGATTATTCTATTTTTCACATAATAAAAAAGACATTTAGGCAATGTCTGTAATACAAAGGTATAAAATGTTAAATACTATAATCAAAGAACAGATAAATTCTGTTTAAAACAAAAAGAGACAAAAAGGACTCAGAAGATGGCAAAATTAAGCTAAGCAGCAATTTCATGGACTCCAAAAAAGCAGCAGCATATAAGCACAGAGTGGAGAGGTGGGTAACAATAAAAAAAGATCATTATAAGACTCTATTTCGCTTAGTCTGAGGCCTGAAGAGATAGTAGGTGGGGCAGCCAGATTGGAAAAGGAATTGATAGAGCCCTGACCTCAGAACAGGGAAGCACCAGAGAGAGAGAAATGCCAGGAAAACAAAAAGCACCATCTAGAGATTACCCATCCAAAGAAATGGTTAGAAGGACACTCATAACTTAAATTGCAATGACAAAAGGGGAAATTTTTCTCTTGAGAAACACCATAGTCAGTTTGAAGCCAAGTCCAGAAAGGAAGGCTGGGTCAGGGTCCCACAGCTATTTTACTGCTTCCCACCAGTCACCCCACAGACTAAATGCAATGCAGTTAGAATATTCCCTTGCCCAAACACCTGCAAAGTGAGCCAGGGGAAATCCTCCTGCAGAGGACCCTCCTGGGAATTGAGCTGGAGAGAATTTCTACAGAGGCCACTATCTGAGGTGCAGGAGATTGATGAAGCCTCCTTCCCCCAGCCCCTGGCTCTGCAAACAAAGGGACAGAGCCGGCTGAGGGCATTCAGTTCCCAGGAAAGTGCCAAGGCACACGAAGGACCACTCAGCAGATTCTTGGACTGTTCTTTCCCAGTGCAACTCCCATTCACCCACTGGACACAGTGGCTGCCTTCACTCTGACTCAGGTGTGGATTCACCAGTTCCTGACTGCTAACACCTGAGCACCCATTGGAATAATACAAAGCCCAGAGTTCCTCCAATTAGGGGAAGACCTCCAGTTCCTGACCCCTAGCATCAGAGAAAGTCACCACCAGAGTCCTGGAACTGCAACCAGCCTCAGAGCACCACCCAAAGAGAAGCAGATATAGCACTGGTAGGGAACTGCCAGAGGAAAGTGGTGAATACCAGCCTTGATATCTGCAAGCCACCCACCTAATGCACCTTTTTACCCCCATTTACCTTGAGATCAGTTAAACTATATTAGTCTCTCTCTATTTCTCTGTCTCTCTTTTCCTTTTCACCACGATGCAAATTCACTAATCTTTGGCTCTCTTACTCTCTCACCCTCTATCTTCCTTCCTGCCTCCTATGCAAACAATATTAAAAAAAACAAAAACAAGGGAATAAAGCAGCCCAAACTATCCATAATGCTCAGCAACAGACATCAATGACATCACAGTGGAAGAAACATCAGAGAAGGAATTTAGAAACTTCATTCTTGAATTGTTCTATTATCTAAAAGACAATGTAACAAAGGAATACAGAGAGGAAATACAGAAAGTGAAAGAATACTTCAATAAAGAGATAGAGATCCTGAAAAGAATCAAACTGAAATCCTCAAAATGAAGGAATCAATAAATCAAATTAAAAATTCAATGGATAGCCTTGGCAATAGATTAAGCAACTTGGCAGAAATATTTTCTGGTCTCAAAGATAAAGTATAGAATCTTCAAAATAAAGTAGATCATAGAAAAAGACATTAAGAGATCATGAACAAAATATTCAAGAAATCTGGGAAAATATTAAGAGAAAAACTTGAGAGTCATTGGGTTGGAGGAAAACTTAGAGGCACAGATTGCGCAATCTTTTCAATGAAAAAATTGGAAAATTTTCCAAACCTTAAGAATGAAAAGGAAACTCAAATTCCGGAGGTATATAGAACTCCAAATATACAAAATCACAACAGACCCACCCCAAGATATATTATTATGAAAATGCCTAACAGAACAAGGAAAGAATCTCAAAAGCTACAAGAGAGAAGCAACAAACCACATATAGAGGAAAACCAATTCATTTCACAACTGACTTCTCAAACCAGACCTCAAAAGCAAGCAGGGGTTGAAATAATACCAAACTGAAAGAAAAGGGATGCCAACAAAGAATACTATGCACAGAAAAATTAAGATACAAATTTGAAGATAAAACAAAAATCTTCCATGATTAAAAAAAAAAAGCTAAAAGAATTCAAAACTAGAAAGCCTGCACTGTAAAACATATTCAATAAAATATTTCCTGAAGAAGAAACAATAAACAAAAATGAAAACCAACAAAAGGAGTCGTTACACTAGAAGAGTAGTCATTTAAAAGAGAATTCACATCAATTGCAATACTAGAAATAAGTCAAATTGGCAGGAAATAAAAATTATCTCTTAATAATGTCATTGAATGTTAATTGTCTAAACTCTTCAATCAAAGACATAGTTTGGCAGATTGGATTCAAAAACAAGACCCAACAATATGCTGCCTGGAAGAGACACACCTCACAGGCAAAGACATCCACTGGCTGAAGGTGAAGGGAATGGTAAAAACAAAGCATTGCACATATTTTTCATAAAGAAGTGAATGTTACAATTCTCATGTCAGATAAAGTAGACTTCAAGCCAAAATTTTTCAGAAGAGGCCAAGAAGGTCATTTTACATTACTCAAGGGAATCATACAGCAATAGGACATAACATCATAAATATATATGTCCCAAACAATGGAACATCAACATAAAATAAAACCTTCTGAAATTCAAGATCCAAGTCAAACATAATACAATTATTCTGAGTGACTTTAACACGCCTCTTTCATCATTAGATAGATCATCTAAACAAAAATTATGTAAAGACACTATTAAACTAAACCACACAATTAATAGTTTGGACCTAACAGACATTTTTAGAATATTTCATCCATCAATATCTGAATATACTTTCTTTTAAACAGCACATGGAAAAAAATAAACAGCACATGGAGCATTCTCTAAAATTGATCATATTCTAGGGCACAAAGCAAATCTTAGCAAGTATAAAAAATACAGGTATACCTTGTGTCTTGTCAGATCACAATGGAATGAAAATAGAAATTAATGATAAGACTAAAAAAGAACCCACTCAAACACCTGGAGATTAAATACTACACTCTTGAATAGTGAATGGATGACAGAAGAAATCAGAGGAGGAATTTAAAAATACTGGGAGAGAAATGAGAATAGTGGTACAATATGTCAACATCTATGGGACAGTAGCAAGGCAGTTCTAAAAGGAAAGTTCATATCATTATGCTCATTCATTCAAAGAACAGAAAGGCACAAAATCAATAACCTACCACTTCATCACAGGCCCTAGAAAAATAAGAACAAATCAACAACAAAATCAGTAGAAGACAGTAAATAATTAAGATCAGAGCTGAAATCAATGAAATTGAAATCAAGAAAATATAAAAAATGAAACAAAAAGTTGGTTTTTGAAAAGTATGAACAAAATCAATAAACTGTTACCACACTAGTGAAAAGAGAGAAAAATATTTTATTATTAAAATCTGGGATGAAGAAGGAAATATCAAAACAGACGCTTCTGAAATCCAAAGGATCATCAGAAACTATTTTGCAAATGTGTACTCCAATAAGCTAGAAAACCTTGACAATGCAGATGAATTTCTAGAGACATATGAACCACCCAAGTTGAACCAGGAGGAAATAGAATACATAAACAGATCAATTTCTAGTAATGAAATTAAAGCTGCCATTAAAAAATTTTTCACTAGAGAAAAGCCCAGGTTTGGAAGGATTCTCAGCAGAGTTCTCAAGACCTTTAAGGAAGAACTAATACCAATCCTCCTCAAGTTATTCCCTGAAATAGAAAAGGAGGGAACTCTACCAAACTCTTTCTACAAAGCCAGTATCATCTTGATACCAAAACCTAAAGATAAATCAAAGAAAGGAAACTTCAGAACAACATCATAGATGAACATAGATGCAAAAATCCTTAATAAGATGGTCTAGTAACATGAGTTAAATCCAGATAAGATGTAATGCTTTACAATCTAATACTTTTTTTAGAGTTATAATGGGAAGGGGAAGGGAGGGATAAGGGAGGGTAATTGGGGGGGCACTCCTGGGGATAATTGCAAAATCCAGAATATATGCATATTTTATACACATTTTATATTATTTTGTTAAAATCTTGTAA